>CAJUYI010001196.1:9285-21488 GCA_910591695.1 Galerucella pusilla
AACACCCTGTATATTTCAAAATATTTCAAATGTATATTTTAAGCTGGAGTAAAATTTGTGGTATGAAAAGATTTTCCAAAAAATTCAT
Source organism: Galerucella pusilla (assembly GCA_910591695.1). Lineage (NCBI taxonomy): Eukaryota > Metazoa > Arthropoda > Insecta > Coleoptera > Chrysomelidae > Galerucella > Galerucella pusilla. The sequence goes on from CAJUYI010001196.1 coordinate 9,374, forward strand.
ATTTTCTTCGATATTTGTCCGGTCCCGGACTCTGTATTATAATATGGAAAAAGGATGTTATCTTTTTACCTCCTATCTTATTTTGGTGAATACCTATAGTGTTCGGAAACACATGTTCCTCCGTAGGAATATTTTTTGCGGATCGTAATTCGGATCTCGCAATTCGTACCTATGGGGACTTACCTATACGCATCTCAGTTCCACCAATTCTAGGACAAAGCACAGAATCGAAATTACATTTCATTAGCTGTTTTATTACTATACCCTTTTCACTTAATCATTTTGCGCTAACCAATATCTATACTCTAATCAGATTTCATTTAAACGGCCCATAGAGGAGGCTATTTATTGCACTACCAATTGTACTACAGGCTGCACTGTGCAAGTTATCAGCTTAGTATATTGTTCATTGTGGCAAAAACTATTTTAAAAATAGCAATAGAAACTACTTTATTTTTGGATGATACCAATATTAAAATGTCAACGGCAATTAGTCCAGTAAATGAAGGGACAAAGCTCCTGAAAAGCCCCTGAATACTTCACTTTGGGCTCAATTCGTAGGTCACGGCATGTCTTTTTAAACGAGAAAAAACTTAACGCGATTGAGTTTCTCGCTAATATCTGGCTCAATATGCGAATTAGAGAATTTTTCTTTGGATAAAAAATGAAGATAGTCTTATTTCCTACAGAAATTGTCCCTATCATTTTTTTCTAAAATTCGATAGTTATCGAGATAATGAGACCTAAAGTCTCCTCATTGCAGCTGCTGCTCTGCCTATAGGAATTCTGCTGTCTATGCATTAACTTGTAAGCGGGTGGACGAATATTTCCATAACTCTGCAAAAAATTGACTTTTCCCGATGATTCAAAGTTCATCGCAATGGGAAGACCCGTATCTATCATTCCATGTGACTTGCAGCTCGTTCGTACTTCACAAAAATATTTTAAAAAGCGGTCAAAGTTTTTTTCCACAAGATTTTGAGACTATTTCATTAATTTGTTCATATTTTTTTGAAAAATAGTCTTTTATCCTAATTTTTGTTTATAATGGAACCTTAGGAGTTCTTGAATGATCTCAGAAATTTTTTTTTATATATTTCCTGCGTTTTGATGGAAAATTGATTAGTTTATTCACATTTGTTCGCCGTTTTCGGAGCTCTGTACAATCTGCGGAACAAGCGCGATTTGAAAATGTATCATCCTATATATTGCTTTCCAATGCACATCATTTTAAAGATTAGTGTCTAGTTTTCCGCCCGCTTACAAACTAATGCATTGACAGCAGATCAGCAGCTGAGATGAGGAGACTTTTAGGCCTCATTATCTCGATAACTATCGAATTTTCGAAAAAAAATGATAGGGACCATTTCTGTAGATAATAAGACGATTTTAATTTTTTATCAGAAGAAAAATTATCTTATTTGCATATTGAGCCAGATATTAGCGAGAAACCCGTTTTCCCCCCCTTGTTAAGTTTTTTCTCGTTTAAAAACACCTGCCGTGACCTACAAATTGAGCCCAAAGTGAAGTCTTCACCGAGTTTTCATGAGCTTTCGATATTTTCAGGTGGTCAGTTACTGGACTAAATGATTGATGGTCAATCCTTCAATAGTAGCGCAAAATTTCTGTTGCCATACGCGGATATTGTTTTGACGGGTCGTAAAAGAAAACCGAATGGAGTATAGAACAATATTATCGCCAGTTGCATCAAACCTATTATTTGTTGACTATTTTTGTTTTTATCTAGATAAAACGATCTGTCAGCAATAAATTACAAGTGAACTTGACCTTAGAACAAGACACCATGGAAGGAGTGGATGAAAAAGAATGGTTGGAATAAAATACTCAAAAAATAGATGAATATTAGGGTTATATATGTTATTCGAACAAGATTGTTTTCCAGTAACACTCTGTAATTAATGAATAACAGTTAACGCTTTTTTTGTATTTAATATAATTATTATTTTTTTATGTTCATATACAATTCTGCTTCAAACATTATTATTAACTACACTGTAGATAGGTACAACTTTTTATTAAAAAAAGGCGATTCGTTTCGAGCTTTTGTTATGCTTATTTTTGGTGAAAGGATAAATGGAATTCAATAAAAATATCTTAAAAGGTTGTGTTAAATATTTAGTTTTAAATTTTACGTCTTTAATCATATTTTGCATTGAAATAAATTTTATAAAATGTTCGAAAAGCAAAACCTCATGAAATTTGCGTTTGTTTTTAGTGAAAAAAAAACTAATTTACAGTAATAATTTTTTAATATTCTAAATGCTTTCCACGACAATTATATTGTACTTCAATTCCTAGATTCAGCTATGGTAAATACACTGCAGAGAGCAGGTGGTATTAATTGATGGAAGGACCTTTTTCTTTGCAAAAATTGGTCTTTTCGTACAATTTTTTTGTTCAGAGTTAATTGTTTTATCAATCAACAAAATTTCTTTTGCGTGTATGTATAATCTGATCAATACCGTTAGATGTACTTACTCTATCAGTTAAACTGAGTGTTAAAGTGTCATTTATATTATCATAATTTTGGCTGACCATTAGAATCATATCGGTCCACCTTCAAAAGATAAAAAATAATCAAGTTTATCCAAAAATAACATAGCAATTGTTCACAACATTGATAAAAAAAGAATGATCCAACAATAACGAATGCAGAAAAAATCTTAATTTTCACAAAGCCTTTTTAAGCTGTAATTTTAAAAGAATATTATGTAAGAAGTCCTCGGTTGAATTTTTTTTTCATATCGCATGTAGTTGATCTTTTTATATTCAAATATTTATTTAACGAGCAATAGGCATGAACACTTTTTCTTTTGGTAACGCTTCTTTGTTGTATTTTTGGTAATATAAAACTGAGATTCGTATGCCCAATTTCACCAACCATTTCCTAAAATTAGGTAATACCTAAATCAGATTTTGGAATTGCTAAGTGAAATTTACGTTTTACCACGCGCTAAGAATTACTTGAGAGTGACAATATTGGGTATTTTCTATAATGTTTAGGCGTTTCTTTTCGCATGGTGAAACGTAAATTCTATTTTGTCATTCCAAAATATGATTTAGGTATTGCCTAACTTTAGGAAATGGTTGGTGAAATCGGACATTAATAGTTTATACTTAGTAAATATTACATAAGTAAAGAAAACGACTTAAAAAATGTCAAATAACGTCACGCGCTTCTGTTTTGAGATTGAGCTAAAATGGCGGATTTGAAAAATCTAAATTTATATATCAATATAATAATCAACCCGTTGAAGTTGTGATTACATATAATTTCTTAGATGTAACAAGGTCATCTTCTAGTACCTATATTTCATGAAATTTCAGTAGTTACTGCAAAGAGAGGTTGAAAGGTAAGTAAATTACCAATCATTTTCAAAGCCACGACCGACTCCTGGTATCCAAGAATTTAATTGTTTGACATTGGCTTTTAGTGTTATGCTCAGCTCAGTACCTGTTTGGGTTCTCAGGTATTTGGATGTACTAGAGAGAGTCCACGTACAGTTTCTCAAAAGAGTTCCCCCAGTTTCTAATATCTATGACGACAAAGTACGTTTAGAAGTGGGAAGAGTAAAACTTGAATATACTTTCTTTAAATTATCTCTCAATTGGTTGCTCAAGATTGGATGATATCCTGCTCTTCGCTTAAAAGTCAAGAAAACATTTTTGTATTCTGTGTAAAATTTCGCTTTAAACGACAAATTGGTACATCCGGTAGTACTGATTCCAAGTTTAACTTGACGGTACAAATGTAACAATTTTTCGTTAAAATAAATCGGATAGAAATGTGTACACAGTTGAATGAAACTGACTTGTTTTTAGTTTCCAAGTACTTCTTACTATTTATATGTATTATGTATATACCAAGTGTGTTTACTTTTTCTAGGAATCCTAGTTTTTATTTACATTTTGTATTAATATTTTTACTATATTGAATATAATCATAATAGGCATGATGACAGTAACTAAGAATAACTTAAATAATCATTTAAAAAAATCGTATAGATTACAAAGATTCTGAAAGAATTACTTATTTTTACATTACAATTGTGATTTCATTCATTTCGGTAAAAATATAAATACAAATTATGACAATCTTCCATCTTGGCTAAAACACCGATCACAAACGTGTGATGTCAACCTGTTGTATATCGTTCGAATTTTCATCGTATATTCTGGTTTCGCATCTTTTAAATGATATTTCCTCGTTATAGAATTCATGACTCACACAAAATAATTCAAATTAGTAATCAAAATAAGTTTTCATTTTCCAAACAAAGAAATATTTTTGAAATATTGACAGATGTCTGATGTCATGTGGTGCGAAATTTGAATTGTATTTCAAAAACGTAAATTTCTATTTTAAATACATTGATTTTTTCAACAAACAGCATTTTGGATAAAGCTTATGCGTACAAACATCGTGGAGCCGTTTTTCAAAATCAGTCATCATGTCTATGTGAAAATAAGTGATTTCTTTAAAATCTTTGTATTCTATATAATTATTTCAGCTATTGAGACTGTCATCATGTCTATTTGACTTTTCTTGCCCAATATAAATCTCCTTTTTATCGATAATTTTAAGGAATAATTGCAACCAGTATCAATTTTATAAGAAATATAAAGTATTCAAAGTTTTGTTTCCAGAATAGACTACTTCTCTAAAGTTAGTTATCTCCCCTACATTTACTGACAAAATACGGTCCTTTTTCACTGAAGAGACATCTTTACCCTTGGCCTACCATAATTAAAAGAGTAAAACATACTCTTTAAAACCGCAACAGATCACACACTCCATATAATAAAATTGGGAGATGTGTTCAAAGTGAGCACAGAAGGAGGCACAATAGACCTAATTTTGTCACACTTCGCGTTTTAAATCTGCTAAATATTGCGAAAAATATATGAAGGGAGAAAACCAAAACAAATTGTATATCCAGTCGCCAAAAGTACTGAGAGCTCGAGGAGACCTCAAGCAAAAATAATGTAGTGGCTGATTAATGACGTGTGCTGGAATAATCTACTTCTACTCTCTGAAACACAGTCGCGTAGATCACTAGAACGTTTAATGCTAAAGTGAAAAACATTCATCATAAAGTCATGAAACTGTTAAGCGATGCAGTGTGGCAAACATATTTGTCGCTGAGGGGTGAGGAAACTAGGCTGATAATCAATATCAGTCAATAGTCGAAGTGAGAAGGAACAACACACGCACGCGCTTGCCAATAGGGAGTTAGGTTGCATAGCAAGGGACCAATGTTCATCAACTGAGGTGGTTCGGAGTACGCGGTAGTATGATTTTCGCACGGCGTTATCGGATTGAAAGAAACTCATAACATATTTGGAAAACTGTTAACCTTTTAACATTCAATGTTCGAAAAAAATGTTAATATACAAAATCCAATAAAACAAGCGCATAAAAGCAGTAATGTATACTTATTATCAATCATATCAATCATAGTTTTTGTACTATTTTTCAAAATACAGGTAATTTCTTAACAAATACTCTTGAATATCTCGTTAACTGCTGTTGATATTTGATACTTTATCCAATTGACGACAATAGGTCTGTTCTCACAAGCATCACAGACAGGCTTTGACAATCCGGATTCGGCGCAAAGACTGTCTGTGATGCTTGTGAGAACAGACCTTATGATGAGTCGCACCCTCCATCACAATTGTTCTTCTTTTCCTTTTTTGTCAAATATTTTACCAGCCAAACGTTTCAGTTGTAAAATAATCATACTATCAGGTATTATATTTTCGCTTTCCGAAGAAACAAGTACGATACTGTGTTGAGGGTTTTGGTCCTAAATCAATCATGTTGGCATAAGTCGAAACGAAATATCTTGGATCGTGGTCTACTTTATAATTGGAATTCTACTTCTAAAAACGGTCAATCGATTGCACCTTTGAAAAATAAGATTGAAAATGTAGATAGGTATCGCAGAATAATAATAATACGCTTTATAAAGGTTTTGAACAATATTTTCCTAAGACATTGACCGTTCATCTAAGAAGCAACAACTACGGATATTGAATTACACTTCAAAGTCAAATGGGGTTAACATATCTACAAGATATTTTAAAAAAACCAACCATTTTGGTTTGCGATTAGAAGGGACAACATAACTTGTAGACCGGTTTCGGCATATTTGCGCCTCATCAGTACAAGGTATATGTTCTCCGTCCGCGAGCTAAAAGCCTAATCACGGACGGTTTCGGCATATTTGCGCCTCATCAGTACACGGTATATGTTCTCCGTACGCGAGCTAAAAGCCTAATCACGGACTGAAGACACACCAAAATCACAACCAATACAATACATGCCTTCCAGGAACGGAAGTGTGAAAGCTTCGATAGTAGCGACATATTCACCTCCAACGTATTAAATACAACAATATTGCAGGAAACTGTAATAATACTTTATTGAATTAATGTGATTGGAATACTTTTCTATCGGCCTAATAAAGTTACTTTTTGCAATGTTTCAGTTGAAAGTATTTATTTATTGACAAATTACTTATTGTTAAGTACCAGGAGTGGTGTGTATTGTTTAGTCATACTGCTAGGTGTTTTCAAGAAACGAAAATCATAGATTCAGCTACTGGGACCGTCAAGAAGTGTGCTTCGCGGGTATTTCAAAGATGGCCCAGCTATATAAAATATCAACGATCGCGCGAAATACGTTCGTTATTCCAATGGTGCACATTAGCCCTCATTTGCTTTGTTATTTAACCTGTGGCTTGCGCTCGCAGTTTTCCTATCATGATAACAATGCGAATGCCTTACAAAATATATTGTAAATTTTATATTTGATACAAGGAAATATTTTACTCAATTGGAAGCAGTACTGCAGAGCTTATGTATAGTGTAACTATTCTTAATGTGGTGACCCATATTCTTAATCCCTTTGAAGGAATAAGCCACCCAATAACGTGCATACATTTTTTTATAAATTCGAATATTGTGACATAATGCTTTTCAAATGTAATTCAAATTAATATAGTGGATTAAAATTAACCTGCATAAATTTTGTAATACAATTCAAGGTCATCACATTAACATTAGTTACACTTTACTATCCTATTCCAGAAATATCATAATTAATATCAATGTATCTATTTCCATAGTAGATCACAGTATAATGATAAAAAATCATGGGTCTGTTTACAGTGCCCGCAAGTGATGTTGTGTTTTTAACACTTTCACGGACACATTACAAATATTTAATGTCGCATGCCGTAGGGGAAGTCGGGGCAAAGTGGGCCACTTAAGGTTTGTCATAACATAATTCTTAAACGAAAAGGTATTTTGGGATATTTTTCGCATCAGAGGGTTGCAGAACCATTTAGCTTCATATATTAAAAATATAGAACTAAAAATATCTTTTATCCAATATCATATAAACGGTTTATGAAAAGTCTGCAATAAGTTCACTTTGCCCCACATGTGGGGCAAAATGAATCTTTAAGTGGGGCAAAATGAAACAAAAAAAAATTTCAAACATTTATTCATTTTAATACGAAAAATATTTAAAAAAACATGAAATCATCAACTAATTAATCATAAAAACTGAATTTTTCCATATCATTACTTCTGTGGGCGTAGTTTTCCTTTAATGTCAGCTTTTGTTATGATGGAAACATCATTATGACATCTGGAAATATGAATACGTTCCAGTTTCCTCGATACTGCCTCATAAATTTCACTTCATAACTTGTTTTTTTGACGTCTATTATTTGCGCAACAAAATCTTTTTTCTCTTTATCATTGTTTATCTCAACTAGAACATAATCCTCTACATATAGATTTGTAGTTAGTTCGGCATTAAGTTTTTCAATTTTCTCGATTTCCACATCTTCATTATCAGAAAATATTTCTGTGTCAGTAGAATCATCGCACATCTCAGTTTCCTGAATATTAGGTTCTTCGGAATCGGAAGAATCGTGAACAACAATTTTTCTTTTTATAGCAGCTTTTTGTTCTTTTTTCACAAGTTTAGCTTTTTGTTGTTCTTTTTCTGCTTCTAACTCAGTAAGATATGGAGAAGATGTTGTAACAGTTGTAGATCCTTTTTTTCTAATTTTTCTTCTAGCAGTTTTAGGAACCGTCTTTGGTATAGGCATAATATCCTTAGGAGAAACAGCATTTTTCATTTCATCAACAATTAAGACGTTCTGTTGATTCGCGGAACTGGAACCTGCCTCAGAGATTGATATTATTTCTCTTGGTGGGGTAGCTGCTGAATTGACTAATTTTTTTGCAGAACATTGGGCTTCATTTGCTTCGGAAACATTTTGTTTCTTAAATGAATCAGGTCCATGAAATTTTTTTGTTGGAATCGGAGGTTGCTGAACATTTTCTTTTCTTTTTGTATTTTAGCTTCTATAGCAAAATCTTTTTCACCTTCTGATGAATCAGAGCAATCGTTATCTGAAGATTCGTGAATATTTTCTACAGCTACGTTGGCATTAATTTCCGTAATAGGACAGTCAGTAACCTCAACAAATTATTCAAATAATTAGGAAGACACATTTAAAATGTCGGGGGCAAACTGAACCAACGGTTCCAAAAAGTTCACTTTGCCCCAACTCATAATATTTCTGACAAGTGAGGTTGATGTTAAATTCTCAAGACATTTCGTTTCAATTTTCCAAAAAAACTACTTATTATTAGTTGCTAAACACTAGGTATTAGCAATATTAGAAATACTTAACAAATAACCGACTTATACATTACTCTACTTACTTGCTATATTAGAATTTCACGTCAAAAAAATCAAAAACTGTTGTAAAACTTTATCTGATTCTTACTGAGGATTCTGACCCATAGCACACTGCTGCCAACTTAAATACGCAACGATGATATGGTAAACGGTTTAAATGACGCGAAAGATTTAAAATTCAAAAATAAAGTTCACTTTGCCCCGACTTCCCCTACCTTATGCACGTATAACTTTACTTCTAATAATGTTAGAAAAACAAGTAAATATACAATGCGGTATGTCCATAAATTTTCCTGATAATTTTTCTTTTTCCTCATCTCTGGTTGTCATTGCGGTAGTTTCCGTTGCATAAGTGACTGCTGTTCTTAATGCTGTCTTGTATATCCTCATTTTTGTGGTTCGCTTGTTTTGTTCTGCATTAGTGGTTTGTATTTATAGTATGCTCGATATCCTGCCTGTATCCGTTGTGCAATTTCATCTTTTTTGTCTTTTCCAGGTAAATTAAATTTTTTTATTACTTCGTCCATTACTACATTGAAAATTGCTGTTGAAAGCCCATCTCCTTGTCTTACACCTGATTTAATTTGGAACTCTTTCTATATACCTTCATTCATTAGAACCGCTGCTTTGGAATTTATTATCGTCATTTCCACTAACCCTATCATTTTCTTGGGTACCTGCATTTTGAGTAAATCTGCTTTAATTTCTGTTCGAACTAGGCTATCAAATGCTTGCTTAAAGTCAATAAATAAAATAAATGCATCTTGATGTCCCGTTCATAACATTTTTTCCACCGTTTGACTGATTGCATCGAAATCCATTCAGAGGTGGGAGTACCGTTCCATTATGGTCGGTAAAAAAACGACCAGATCTGTATACGTAGAATATGGTTAATAAGGTTAAGAAGAATTCGTTACTCAATTGCAGCCTGGCCTACGTTTGTGGATATTTATAACTCCCAGTGTAGGTATCTCCATTTAACTTTGTAGTTGCCGTTCCCCATACAACATCCAGATGTCGCTTTGGACGTTAAGGCCCAGTCAAACCTCGGCCTTTCCAAAAATGCACTGCCATTGCTGTAGATATGTCGCCAAGAAAGAACAGTATCTATTGATGTTATTTTTAATATGAACGAATTTTTTAGTGCTGGTAGTTTAGGTAGCAGAAAATGACGACAATGTTTATTACAGTATTAATAAGAGGTGTGTATAATTTGGGAACAGCATTGGTAGTGGGTACATTTTTTAAATTGAAGCACCTTGTATGAAACTCGCTTCGTGTATTCTTAAAGATAAAGCAATACGTGGAATATGTAGTTTTAAGATAGGTTAGAAATGAAGTAAGATTTTTTCGGCAATTAATAAAATTTAAAGTGTTAGATCATTCGTTTTCAGTTTAAGTAGGTAGATATAATTATTTATCTAAAAAAGCAATTTTCTTTTTTATATCAAACAAAAACAACAAAGTTTCAAATGATCAAGTTTGGTTTAAGCTGATAAAATACCTAGATTAACTTTATTTTCCAATAAAGTAATAATCTATTGTCCAAAATCATAATACTTACAAATAAAAGTATATTCTAATTTAAACCGAACTTGCCTGTTGTCAGGTTTTCCTATGCATAAAGAAAGGAACCTATATTATAATATGACTTCTAGTCAGTTCACATATGCTTTAATTACGATATTTTGTGATCTCTACTTGGATACTCCCAACATTTTATGTTGGTATATTTTAATAACCATCCAGATAACGCTTATTTTATGCTTATTATTCAACATCTCCAAAGCAGTTGGTTTGTGCCAAAAAAAATTTAGAAAACGACCAATTGTATTTCATTTTATACATGACAAAAATATGTGCTCAAAATTTCTGAAAGCGGTGACCTTCGTATATTTTTTCTACAATACTACAAATTTGAATAAGAATGAATAAGATGAATAAGAAGTTATAATGTGCGGTAAACAATAAAAAATTCTTTATCGAAATTGTGAAGCAATAACAGTATATTATACACCAAATAGGTGAAGACTATAAATGTCTTTACCACCATGGTGTATATACATGATTTTCCATTACTAGCCAAATTTAAGACAAAAATTGAAAATGATTCACAAACGCACCACGAGAAACGTTTACCCCGTCGTCTGACTGACAAGTACACTGTTTTTATTAAACTACTCTCCCTAATTCTCAAAATATTTGAATTTGTCCATTATTGACCTAGGTTAATAATAAAAAAAATTATTAACCACTAATAGACAAATTCAACTTCTCAGTTGGCTAGGAGAAGCAATAATTGTCAACTTCACTGCTAGTAGTGGGAAAAAATTATTATGTAAAGTATGTTTTTTGGCCTCAAACTTCCTTAACAATTTTTACTTTTTGATGCATTTTGTATATCTTGAATTTTCAGTAGGCCTGCCATTTAATATAATCAGACCATAAGAACTAGCTAGATTGAACTATTCAGTACTTTATATTGCGTGTTGAAACGCCAATATTTGTCACACCGTCTACTGTGACGTAATATGTTCCCAAAACACTAGTAAACTGATGAACAACGAAGCTGATTTTATTTTTGGGAACATACACTTTGGTGGTTTTTTATTCTTACGTGACTTAAAATTGGTTTAATTATTAGTTTTATGTATTTAAGTTCTCTAAAATGAATCAAAGAAACTACTTCTTACGTTAAGATTATGTTTTTATGTCAACATAGTTAACATTCCAATTGAACTTATCAAATTGAAAAATGGCAAGACTTTCAAGATTGGTGGTAAAAAATTATATTTCTTGTTTTAAAATTATATATCCAGGTCACCGTTACATTTGATAGTATTTTGATACATTTTTTAGTCAATAAGTGCTATAATATTATATATTTTATACAGTGGGACAAAAATGTTCTTTTTAATATAAAAAAACTATATGAGATAAGGAGGAAGTTTTATATTGTCTTGAGTAGGTGTAGTAATTTTGCCCCACGGTATATACGATTTTTATTTATTTTTAAGTGTAATTTTTTGTTTTCATTAATGTTGTGAATGTAGGATGTAATTTCATATTAAATCAATCATATAGTAATAAATTATTTCTACCCCTTTTTAACAGACTTTTATTTCATACTGACTAAATGTGTAGATAAAAAAATACTTACAGATGGGAAACTGTCCCGTGGCGCCCTCTAATATTACGGGTGCCGCCACCTTCAGAGTCCCGTCAGTACCTCTAACACAAATCAGATGATTATGAACTTTGCTAACAGCCGAAAAAGAAGATATCTGTAATTTTAGTTTTTGGCGGCATATTCAAATTTACTGTAATTTTACTTTTATTGCAAAATGACATTTATGGTCCATTTTT
>CAJUYI010001196.1:26488-62204 GCA_910591695.1 Galerucella pusilla
CTGTTGTTTGTTTTTCATGCGTACTAAGTGGCCATACCACCTTAACTTAAACTTAAACAAAATATAGTACGTTCCATTTAAAAAAATGTAAGTTTGTGCTGCTACGTGGTTTTGGGACACCCTGTAGAATCGAAAGTATTTTCAAAATGTGCCCTAACTGTATTAGCTCACACAAAACTATGAAGTTCTATCACCACAACAATGTAATCCTCCGATGTCAGAAGATTGCCCCACCCTGTATAAGTAAACTTTATATAAACAAAAAAGGTAGAACGTGTCGCGGGACACACTGTAGAAACTTTAGTTCCTTTTAAGCAAAAATTATGTAATACATTTGACGTTATAGATAAACGATTTGCATATTCTGTGGTGGTTGAGTAGTAAGCATTCCAGACTCTCACGCGGTAGACCCGGGTTCGATTCCCCGTGAGGAATTTTTTTTTCAGTGTCAATTTTATTTTTAAATAATTATTCTGCTTAATATTGATAACGGCAACAGGTAGACGTTTGAAATATTTAGCAGAATATTCATTATTGTAGATAACGGTACGGTACCCTTCATGAGGGAGTCCGACTGGCAAAATCTACTTATAACAGCATCGTATATTTAAAAAAGGAAACCGTAGCATTATACAAATTGGACATTCAAGAACTGTACGCTTACCACAAAAAAATTAGAGGAAACATAAAATTGAATTGTTAAATTTTCAATTTGAAGTTATTTTCTAGATTTTTTCTTAAGTGGGTCGTAGAAAAAATATGGTGTTCGACTCGTGCGGATTGTCCATATCGCACTTGAACTGTCCTCGTGCGATATGGCCATCATATCTACACTAGTTGCACAAACTACTATTTCTATCAAAATATGCCCTTTTACATTTAAAAACAACCTACAAAATGTCAAATCAATTTATCCATCCATTTTAAAGTTATCGAATTAAAACATTCAAGTTTTCAAAATTTCAACACCCTGTATTTCGAAAAGTAAATGGGCTAGACCCCTTAATCGCGCAAAAAAAATTATGGAAATAATAGTGAAAATTTATCCGAACAAATTCAAGTAGATCACTAGCAATGCGAATACCAGCTTTGCATAGAATTTTAATATAGCATCGGTGGATCAGTGGTAGAATGCTCGCATTTCACGCGGGCGGCCCGGGTTCGCATCCCGGCCGGAGCATATGAATCGCTGCTTCGTTAACGAGAGAGAGCACAAGCACGCAAGCAAGGCACATAACGAATCAACGTAACATAACGTAGCGTAACGTAACGGTCAGATCTTTTGCGTCGCGACCCCTTGTCGCTCAAAAATAATCTGACGTAAAGAACCAAAGTTCCAAAATGGGTTTATTTTTTTGTAGCATTATGATCTATAAAGAAACATGAAGTACAGTAACATTTGTTGCAAATCGAACATTTCCATTTTGAACATGATGCCTTATGTAGTGCGCTTTTACGCCCATATGTTGCTTTTATGTCGCGATAACACACAATACAATGTAATCGCGAATCATAATTTGGATTACTTGGCCGCGCGACACAGAAGCCGTGTCTCATAAAAAAAAGTTAATGAGAGAAAATCGTGCAGACTTTTTGAAAAAATCGCATTAATTTACCTAATCGATGCCAAATAGAAGAAAAAACCATAATAATAAAAATTGGCCTATGGGACCAAATTTTTCTCTTTCATGGCGTGTTAAACCGGAGTATAAACAAACTTTAAAAACAAATAGTGAATCTGACAACCAGAAAGCATTAGTTCTTCCGTACCTTGATTTTCCTACAACCTCTATTCAAAACAAGCTTTTCTACACAAATTTTTATACGCAAAGCAGGCCTTTTCTTAATTATTTTAATAACCGTTGCCGTTGGAAAAGTAATGCGAAAAGTACACGCTATGGCACTTTTCCGCACCGAAGTGTCAAACAAAGCTGTCTATGACCTGTCAACTTTTTTTGACAATTCAACCTAATAGTGAATTTGTTATTGGTGTACAATTTTCAAGTTTAAACCAAAAGTAAGTATTATTTATTTCATCATTTATTTTAATTTATTTATTATAAAAAACCCGTTTTGCTCATCAAAGAAGGCTGTATAATTTACCAAATAAAATCACAGACATTATCGCTGAAAAGTGTGACGTTAAAAGTTGTTGCTTCTCCTGAAAGCGGTTTAGTTACTGTATGAAATTTGAAAATTAATAATCACCAGCTTCTTTTACTAACTGAAAATACTTGAGAACTTTCAAAATGCTGATGTTTTTCCGTGTATCTATGCATATTTTTGTATTATTTAAATAAATATAACAATAAGATTGATATTCACTTTTCATAAATGATAATTGACCGTAAACAACAAAGTACAGACCTGGCGAGAACTGTCAATGTGACAGTAGAAAAAGACATAAGACACATTGCCGCTACGAAAGTTACGCCTTCATAGTATTTTAACCTCGCGATTGATAGGTTGCGCTGGCGCGTAATCTAAACATCAACCAATCAAATTTTTGTAAATCAAAGATTAGGGTTAACGTTTGTAAAACATTCAAACGGTTCATTATCGTGATATTTTTATTAGGATTAATCACAGACCTGCCTTTTTTTCCATTTCTTCCTACGTAAGGAGATTAACAATCGATGACGCACACCAAGAAGGGTATTATTTCAACCATAGCACAGGTTCCGGAAAAAAAAATTTGTAACAAAAGTGGCATCGAGAAACGCCTGGAAATTTTTTTCAGAATTGTAGGACCACCGCTAGAGGGCGTATTTGACAGTTAAAATATTAAAATGCAAACTTTTCTCAATTAAGGATCATATTAAATATTATTATCAGATTCCTCGACAAATTCTGCATTATTTTCAATAGGACAAGTTTAAGTCTATCTCTTCAAATAATGGGTGGGGGGAGAGTGGGAACCTTGTTACGGAAAAACGACTGTAATTCCGGTTCTGCTTGACCGATTTTAATAAACTTGATGTTGTTTCAAAGAGCTTTTGTTTAACAATCGAAAATTTGTGAATATGAAGCAATCTGATTAATAAAAAAATGCTAAAGGGCGTCGGTTTGTTTAATTTTGTTTTGTTTTCTCGTAACAATTTAGAATGGAAGTATAGAAATTGAAGAAGGAATTTAAAAAGTGGACTAAATTAGTAATAAAACTCTATCCTATCCTTAGATAGGTATCGTAAGAAACAGGTAAATGCGGGAATTGATATTCCAACGTCTGGTGAAGTAAGTTGTGCTACATTTTTTCAATTATATAAGAATGTTATATTTGTTTTCAAGCGATGTGTTAGTAAATCAAAAGCATAAAATATCAATAAAAACCGATATTCGCCCAGCAACAAATACAGTTTAAAATATGAATTACGATTTAGGTCGTGTTGTATCAAACACCTAAACTCGGTTTCATAATAACTCATGTTCAGACTGACAGATTGATAATAAATACACATTAAATACGTCAAAGGATTTTCGCCGACCTTCACGTATGTTGTTTGGTAGGTATATTCTTTACCTCCAATTGATCACAGTTTTCGATATTCGGTTTCCAACCACACGAACACGCGTAAAGGATATGGTCAACCATTAAAACATTGAGCATTTGAAGCTTATGATTGGCTGGTATCATTCTGCTGCCAGACGTTTGGTGCAGATGGCACACTAAAACTCATTGCATACATGCGGTTAATGCAATTTAACTAGCATACATAGTTTCTGGTGTATCTACTAGTTTCCTTTATTATGTAATAAATGGGAAAATATTCAAGGTTGTTTCCAATAACTAGTTTACTGCGAAATATTCAAATAAACTATTTTCTACACTTAGTGAAGAGTGTGTTCAACTTATCATTTTGTTTTTATTCACATATGTTTTACAAGATATATGTTTTGTGGGCTAGTAATACAGAGAAATTTCAATTTAAAACTTGTTTTTATTGATAATGATGAAATTCTACATAGAGGTAGAAACGATAACTACAATACTTAATTTTCACAGGTTAATACAGGTATTTTTTCATTTGTGATTTTTCGTTTTTATTGTTTTGAAAGAGATTACTTATTAGATAAATCAAAACTTTACTGCAAAATAAAACAAAAGTTTAAGGCGTTTGAATATATCAGGTATATTAAGCATATTTTAAGAGTCTGTTACATTGTCGAATCTAGCGACCATATTAATTAACAATTACAAAAAGACACCTAATTAACCTAGTTCCATTCCATTTTTTCATCTTTTTTTTCACTACTGTGTGCATCTGAATTGGTTTGCTGATCTTGACCTTGTGAATTTTTATCATCACCTGCAGATTTTTCTTCTTTAGGCGGCGATGGTGCTTTCGGTAGTGGTTTATTTAGTATTGCATTTACACAGCTGTCAAAGTTCGATTTTTCTTGTCGAATTTGGGCAACTGTAATTGGCGGCGGCAAATGTTTAGCAGCTGCAGCAACTTTTGATCTGGCTTGTTCCAACCACTGATAAGAATGTTTGAATGCATCTTCTACTTTATTGTAGTCGTCTTGGGTAAGGTGAGCATACTTTGGATCTTTTGACCTGGAAAATAAAAACCGTCAGTACAGAGCGTTTTCAAAGTAATCCGAATTTTTGTTGCGGACTTTTCGTCATTCCCAATCAACCGTATTCGCTTTTGGTTTGTTTTATCCAATTGGCAGATGTTGAAAAATGTTCAAAATGAAAAAAAGATGTAGTTTCATAATAGCCACGTTTTAAAATATTTTGTAATACACAGGGTATCCGCAGAAAAGTGGAAGGTATCAAAGTTACATTTTTTAAATAATAACTGATATGAAAATTTAGAAATATATCTTCCGAAGCAAAAATAAATAATAGGATAATTGAAAAAACTAAATGAAACCGTCAAGTGCGAGTTGTACTCGCACACGAAGGGTTTCATACCACTATCTGTACAAACATACACACATGTAAACAAGTAATAATAATAATATGCCATCAACATCGACACAAAATAATCACCAAAATTTAAT
Organism: Galerucella pusilla; assembly: GCA_910591695.1. Classification (NCBI taxonomy): domain Eukaryota; kingdom Metazoa; phylum Arthropoda; class Insecta; order Coleoptera; family Chrysomelidae; genus Galerucella; species Galerucella pusilla. The sequence goes on from CAJUYI010001196.1 coordinate 31,499, forward strand.
AGAATCAACATCTACTTATAACAGTATCGCTGAAAATAACTACGCGGACTTAACATACACAAATTGTACATTCCAGAACTGTACTTTCATAACAAAGTGAAAATATACAATATAATTATGAATAAAATTGTTGAAAATTTTTAATTTGAAGTTATTTTATAATTTAATGAAATGTTTATTCTCTAAATTTTTTCTTGAGTGTGTCGTAGAAAAAATATAATGTTTGACTCGTGTGGATTGTCCATATCGCTCTCGAACGATTAAGAGCGTCGTGCTCAAACTTCATATCCACATATCCACACTAGTTGCACAAACTACTATTGTATTACCGTTGCACATACAATAAATAATAAAAACGAGGTTATCTCAACCAGTTAAGGAAGAAAACCCCGACATAACACTATTATTTTTCAATAGGTTCCTGCAATAATGCATAATATATTTCCTACTTTTAATAGATTTAGAGTTCTTGACACCAATTGACTCTAATTGATTTCTGTTCTTTCGTCAGTAGATGGGTATACAACGAGAAACTATTTTCTTTATAGATAATTCTTCATGTGAAAGTTTTTGAATGTTTTCTTTGAAATGCCCAATAATGCATCAATTTCACGATATGTGGATCAGCTTACGTACAGCATCGACGTTTTCTTGGGTGAATGCACTTGTTGATTTACCTGTTCTTGGATCGTCGGTCCGTTCAAATTTCCCATACCAACAAGAAATTGCCGACTAATGTGCTCCATTGCCAAAAAAGAAACCAACTCGGCAAGACATTCTTGTTGAGACAACTGTCTTCAAAAATTACGTAATTACATTTTTCACAACTTTAAAAATTCAGTTAAAGTATAGCGGTCTTAAACTTTGCGTTAAGTTAACTAAACTTGACAAATAATTTTGAGATTTGATATTTGTGGACAGGCGCCAACTATGTTGTTATACGCAACACTTAAAAGTCAACCCTCGTATCAACACAGTAAAAGGCTGTCCTTGATAAGAAGTTTTACCACCTCTACTCTGGTCACTAGTGGCTGATGACCTCTTAGCTAAGAGCACATAAGAAGGATTTCGTGCTCTGGGGTTTGCTGACGATTCAATTATAGTGGTAGGCAAACATGACAGGAATTCGAACTTAACAAGCGTAACACAAAGCGAAATTGCTCTAATTACGGAAGAGGCCTTCGCTTAGGTACTTAACAGTTAGTTAGTTACTAATGGGACAAAAGCAATCCAAATGTTGGAATAGGGGTTACATGTTCTGGTACTTTGATATAAACAACACTGAGAAACACTCCACCATATTCCAAGCAAAGCCATTTGTGCTCAAGAGTGCCTCAAAAAACGCCAGAATACTTATTGCTTTAAAGGCTATGAAATAGTATAAAACATGCTGGAACTGCAAACGATCGCTTAAGCAACAGGCTAGACACAATTAGTAACTTTTTTGTAGGTGCTAGGACATGAAGGAGTTGTTGTAAAAGAGATTGCAGATGGTCCAGTAAAGGAAAGAGCTTGTACTTCTTTTATCGGACCCGAACCATTATCTCTAATTATTGCAGGCTACAGTAGCTCCAAAACGGATGATATGCTCTCTCAGGATCCTAGATCTCTTGGATTAAAATACAAATATAGTTCACAGTGTGGTAATGCCAACCGGTCCAATCGAACCCTTTTAATATAATTTAAAAAATTAATAAGAAAAGAAGTAGTTTGACCTCGGAAATTGGACGGAGTAGCGCAAGTAACATTAATTTTTCTGTGTAAACCTTAGTTTTTCAGTACTGTATTTGATACCTATAAAAATGAGTCAACTAATGAAGTTTAATCAATTCGGGCTAGCGATTGAAATCATAGTCTTTCTAGTTATGCAAAGGAAATAGTTCTAAAGGTAATAATTTTTTCAATTCGAGGTTGATACATCATTTTCCCAATTGAGCACACTTGAAGCAATAATAATACATAAATGACAATTATATCATGAAAATCAATAGATGTAAAGACGATCTGACACCATTCTACCATGGTAATATAGGAATAATCGTAATTCAATTTTTGCAGAAATTACTAACCTTACAAGTTCTAAAGCTTTCATGCACTGTTGTAAGGATTTTGCGAAATCTTCTATTACCACTGGTCTGAGTTCGTATTCGAGTCTTCTAGTTTGGACAGGTTCTCCGATACTTTTCAACTGCTGTAATTTGTCAATGTAAACCTGAAATATAAATTGTATTATATTATAATAATAACACATCTGTTTTTGCACCAACCAAATAATAGCTAATCTATATTTTCACAATTTATATGTCCAAGGGTAAGGGTAAGTTCATCGGTCATAGATCTAAAATATTTGTTACATGCAAATGTGGAATTTTTCAAAATGGAGTCCACATAAACCTTGAGAAGGCCTGCTCGAAACAGAAGTCCAATACCTGTAAAATTAAAATGTAAACACTGCCTATGGTAGATAAATACTGTAAATACCGGAGGGTCGGTACCTTTCCATAAATGTATTTTGTCAGTAACATTGAAACATTTTAACCTTTATTTGAAAAACAGTCGAGTATGATGGATCTTTTCAGTATAAAGACTGAATTGAAATCAGTAACTAATCGATAAAAACAACAATCAAAAGTACATCATAAAAGACAAACACACAAAGGTTGTTGTCGAGAAACAATATCTAACCCATTTCTTTACCGTAGCCGGGGAAGTAAGGTCGAAAAGTCTAACCAACATAAAATTTTTCCGAGATAGAATATTATGTCTCTGGTCGAAAGCATATCGACCCTTAACCATTTTCCTAGATTCTCGAATAATTTCTGCTGGAGATAGCGACGCAGCTTGCAAGCAAAACGTACAGCACTCAAAATTGTGTGTTCTGATATAATTCATTTTTGTTTATTTTAATATCAAACTGCATCAGCCACTAATGGTTACTAGCAATGAGACAATACAATTAACATGGTTTTAATACATACAATTATGTGGTGAGTAGCTCAAATTTTCCTAATACGTTTTCTATGTTGCAGTTTTAATTTAGTATGTTCTCTAACAATACCGTGTTGTTCTCGTTGGGATTTAAATTTAGGGCACTGCACTAATGTGTGATACACTTATTTGCATATTACACATGTCACATATGGGTGGATTGTTTTTGGAGAGTAATGTTGGTGGTGAAGTCGTGTGCGACGTCTAAGCCGTGTAAGTATCGTCTATGTTCTTCTAGTTTTAGGTTAGTCCATAGTAAAATGGATTACTTGATTTCTCTGTTTGGTTTTCAGAATTTGTCCAAAGCACTTTCCAGTGGTTGCCGATTTTTCTTCTGATATTGTTTCCAAATCTGAGTTGAGAATACAGGATTCTGCGAGTGGTAAGGTATTGATGGTGTCTGTTTACTTTGCAGCTGCATCGGCACGTTCATTTCCATCGTATCCGATATGTGAAGGGACCCAAAGTATTTCTATTATTTTATTTGAACTAAAAATGTGATGTACTTCAATTCTTATCACTAAGTAATTGGTTGGATACATTTGTTTGATACTTTCGATCGTGCTTAGTGAGTCAGTGATTATGAGGAAGGATTATGAATATGATTGATGCAGTGCGTATAGTTCCGTTTAGTATACAGTGTAACCATCAGGTAGTTTGTATCCAGAGGTGCTACTTTGTTACTACTGCTGACGATGACCCGTGTTCAAGTTTTGATCCATTTGTGTATACAATTTCGTAGTTTTGATACTTTGCAAGGAAGTGTTTGAAACTATTTAGATTTATGGGTCAATTCTGAGCATATATGTAAGGTCTGTAAGCAAAAATATATAATGGTTACATCGCAACTTACTATATCTTACAGTTTCTGTAACTTATATGTGATTTCTCAGAATCGACTTATCAAATTCAGAGAGCCGCGTATTACATTTCACGGTTTGGAGAGTCCAGTGTGGCAAGGCCAGTTGTGAATTGGTGAAATACTGATGCAGTATTTTTGGCATGTCCTATTAATCCTTTCATAGGATAGCGGAGCTATTCAGGACTGGGTGACAAAGAGGGATTGGAATTTGCTTGAGAAAGTAACGTTTTTGGCTGGGTGATATTCAATTGGGTGTAATTTCATTGAGTATTGTAAGCTATGTAGTTTTTGGCGTAGGTTTAGTGGTATTTCTCCTGACAATGAAACAGATGGTATCGTTCGGATATCAGTTCATTTATAAATGCTTCAAAGTAATAAATATTCGTGGCCCTCGCAAAAACAATATAGGATTAATCATCATGTGTCATATTAAAATATTAATTTTATTTATTTCTGTGTCGGGCAAGTAGTTTCACCCCGTAACAGGACGATTTTAGTGCCTTTTCTATTGTCAAAAGATTAAAAATAAAGTTATTACGGTATTCAGTGACGTGTGATAGAATTGAATAGGTACATACTGTGAAAAAATAAGAATTGAAAATAATTTTTTTTTCTTTTGGCTTATTTTATGCACCAACGGATTAGCTGAATTTTCGTTTAAATATTGAATATACATACTTATATTGAGCAACACATCCTTAACCTCATGTTGAGTACGCATATATAGAATTTGCCTAATTGATTGAGTAATTAATAATCTCCCATATTTAGCAGAACATTGAGGAGGGAGACTGTTGTATCCCATTTTAAAAGATGGCAAGCAAAAGGAACTTCATGAGAATTACAAACGGCAGAAGTTCATTAACATCAACATCAGTGAATAGTTTTTACAGCTTATCATATTCCAAAAAAAATCTACTGGTTTAGGAGAAGAAGAGAGTGTAATTATGTAATTTTGAGCTTGACGCATTCAGCATTACAAGCTTTGATTGAAAATTGCAATATTTATAGACCTTAAGCAAGCAGGAGGCAGTCCATATTCTCAACAGGAGAACTTGGACAAAATCTTGTAATTAATATTTAGCTCATTGAATATTCGAATAATATATTAGAGCTATCAATTTTGAATTATCTATTCCTGGTTAAAGTAAAGGCCTTGCTCAAGGGTCACCTTTGCTATAAATTTTTGAAATAAAAGTAGTTTCATGATAGAAGGTATGTCATTTAAATTTTACTGTACATTTAGTAAACAACAAAATGAAAAACTGCCAGTTTTTTTTGAGAAATAGTTAGTACATAACTAAAGGTACATTTTCAATATCATTTTGAATATAGTGAAATGAAGAGGAATTATTTGATAGTGGTACCGCAAACCAGCTGTAGAACTTTTGACTAGAACAGCAATAGTAAATACTTTCGTCCTGTACAAAGAAATTACTAGGAATACTTTATCAGTCACACAATTCAAAGAACAACTCATTGAAGGTTTGCTCAAAAGAAAGGAGCCTACAAGACCTCCAATGGGCTTGTTCAAGAAAAAATTTTCAAGTTAATAATGAAAGCTAAAACTAATTTTAACACCTCAAAAATTTTACGTTCAAACCCTCAAATTAATTGAAAAAATTAGATTGAACGAAAACGGGGAGTGGTGACCTGTGACGTCAAACTTCATATGCTATACCTAACGTTTGAAAGGCCGCTAGTCGAGAGAGTGAGAAAAAAAGTGGTAAAGAAATACCGAGATAAATACTGTTTGGTTCCGACTGTCCTAACACATCCAATAATGCAACAGAAAAATATATATACATTAAAACAATAACAGTGGAAAAGTTAAACTAAAACCTGTAGTATCCAGATTTTTTGACTGTCCAAATAATAGAGTTAAAAAAGCCACGGTCACAGTTTTTACAAACTCTAGCACAGCAATCTGTCATTAAGACTATGTTAAGCTCAGAAAATAGAGCCTCTGAAGATAATCAAGAACCTATATCTAGGGAAATAGGGGTTCAGGCTTGCATTAAGGCTTATGTACGTTCCAAGGCGATTCAATGCGGAGGAAATTTCTATACGGAAGATGGCTAAAACATAGAACATTTAATTTGATAGAAAAAAATCCAAACGTTCATTTGGGAGTTCCGAGCCATTCATTTTTTGTTGTGTAATTGTTAACTAAAAAAGGTGAGCTGACAAGCTTGATATCTTTTTAACATAAACTGAATTCACCTATTTATTAGCAGACGATTTTGGTGTGGCACTTTCTAGAATCTAGAGTATGTAGCATTATTCAAAAACTATTCTGTTATTAGCTAGTTACTTTCACCCATTTGCGTGCAATAGATACCCCTATCTGAAGTTAAGAAAATACTTCCTATTCCCTCCAGACGCAGGTATAAAAATGTACAATGTATTATAGATTTTTTTTAAATTTCGATTCAAAATCCAAGTGTGAAGTCTTTGTTTTTATTAATGTAGTCCATCACCATAAATATATCGACTTCAGGTGAATTTGCAGAATTAATTTAAATTCAATAAATCCAGTATCAACTGAATACATCTTTAATAGCAAAAACAAAAACAATGTGACGTTACAGTCGGTTCTGTCGCTTTTTAAGGGAGCTCCATTTTCAACCTATAATATCTAAGTAGTGGGAAGAGTTCAGGAGCTGAAAATTCTACCTGTTATTTTGATGATCAGGTTTTACCAAATAACGTAAAATAAACCGAGAAAATATTTCATTGATAACAAGCCCATTATTAAACAAAAGTTACAAGATCTTGGCCGTGCTAATAGACGTCGTTGTACTATGTATTATAAGAAAATATCTATTTGAAAAACTCCTCAGACTACAATACGATGCATGCAATGTGACAAATCCATAGGTTTAGACTGTTTTTTGAAGCTCACGTTCCATACCAGGCATACATTTTAATCTTTGTTTTCGTTTAGGGTTTTTATTCATTTTAATATATATGCTACCGTAAAAACCCGAATTTGTTAGGGAAATCTAGTTTCAACTATCGCTCACAGTCAATTCTAGTTTTAACTAACCTAACTAGTTGAAACTAGGATTATCTAATAATTTCAGTAAAATCTAAACATTTCAAGAAGATTAAATTTAAAACAGTTGTTACTAGTTACAACTAGTTTCTACTAAATCAGTAAAAACTATTAGGTGCTGTCGGTAGGAGCCTCTATTTTGTGATAAGATACAAAAAAGTCATATGATCTAATTGTAGTTCAAATTTAGATGGTGTTGTAGTAGGTATATTTTAGTACCAGTAATTAAATTGTTTTTACCTTTGATAATTATTGTTATATAGAGCTGTTAGCGTTGATGGTTTCTGGTTGTAAGCGTGCTATCTGGGGCTGTATCAGATATTGGGAATAAAATTACAACAGTGGAAGAGACAATCTAGGAGTTAAAGAGGAAAATGGCAGACTCAAGAGCACAAGACATGCCAGCAGAAGAAAAAAAGATCGAGCAAATAAAACCCTGCAAACCAGGAACACTCTCCAAGAAAGAAGATATTGGCAGTTTTGATAGAGTCAAGGAACCAACAGGTCTGTTCGTAGAGCAGTCACAAACGGTTGGAAACTGGACGACTCATGCGCAGAGTCTTTTTGTGGACGATTTTTATTCACTGCGCATGAGTCGTCCAGTTTCCAACCGTTTGTGACTGTTCTACGAACAGACCTAACGTTCGACGGAAAGATGTCGTGGACCAACTATGTTAACAGTTTGAAGCAGTCGCTAGAGCAAATAATTGGTCAGACAGGGAGAAGGCAGTGAACTTGACCATCGCTCTCCGGGGAGATGCCTTGGATGTGCTTCAAACGATACCACTTGAAGAAACGGATGACTTCGAGCAGCTGAAGAAGAGGTTGGACATGCGATATGGTCACGAACATCTAGAACACTTCACTCTTTTTACAGCTGCAATCCATTTTTTCCTTTGTACCAACTTGTGTTGCGCAGTAGGAAACTTGTAATATTTCACATCACTGTTATTCCATCCTGTATTTTTACAATTAACAACACAACAACTGTCGTACCCCATTTTCCCACACACAGCCTCCGTCCGAATTGCGGATATTCACCACTGCGCGCGCTGGAATAGTTTCGCCTATCCCCTCCAACGGTCGACACACAGCGAATAGTTTATACCAGTTTTATATGACGCGCAATGTACGAGCCGGGAATAATGTCTATTACTCTGGATTACTAGGTTATGATCAGGGTAAACTAAGAACAATTAGCAAATGACAAGAATTGTTGATCAAGTTTGGGATTCATTAACTCGGGATTAAATGGTCAGAATTGAACGTTCAAAACGCCAAAAGTGGTGTGTTTTCCAAGTCTTTCAAGTGGGTACTGTGGCTGCAGAGAATGGAATTTTCACATTTCGAACCACGGAATTTATCGCAAATTTCACGCTCTATAACTTGTTCCTTTACATATGCACGATAAACTCAACACTTTTCGAGTAAAATTCGAAAACGTATCGAAAAATAGGCCGATTTTTGGTTGTTTTGCCTACAAACTGTATAATATAACGGTTTTTCTGGTTGTGACAAGTGTATGATGGTACATGGTGTATTTAAAGACAGAAGAATGCTCTTCCTTGATTTTGCATATTCATATACAAAAATGACCTAAGATTGGTTATCTTTTGGCAAAAAACGGGATTGGTAGATTTGGTCAATGCTGTCAGTGATCCCATCAAATTGGTTGTTTATGATGGATTCAAAAATGCTTCATGTTGGTGGCCAAACTGTCTCTCTTCGAATGCAGAATTAAATAATGCTATAATCAATGGAGCTGAATATAATACAAGTAAATGTGTTATATGCAGCATCAAATTAAAATTTAAAACTATTAAGTTGCTTTGTGACTAATATATTTGGTTTTATACTCTTCGATATTTTCCAATGTTGAAAATGCATCTTTGCAAATTTCAGATATTTATGAGTCTGCTATAATGACGTTAAAAGAACTAAAAGAGATGTCTTCTGTTTCCTTTTTGTTAAGTGGAACGTATGCCCTTGTCGGAAGCAAAGACTAAGCAGACTCAACACGTAAAGCATTAAGCAAACTAATATCACACAAACTGGCTTTGAGGATGTATTGGAGTGGAAGAGATGGCCGTTCTTCCCAAGGAACTGAAAAATGTTATCAAACTTATTATAGGTATACATGTTTTATTTTATTTAACGCTCTAGTTTTATGGAATAGGGCAATAATAAATAAAAATATTGGTCTAGTTTCAAACAGGTCAAATTTGTTTAGGAATTAATTTTTATACTTGGCCTAGATCCAAAACTAATTGCTGTATAATTTTTAGCTCTAGTTCAAAGAAACCCATTTTCAAGAAATGTTACTGTATTTAATGTAGAGAATCCGCGATTAAAATGTGGTTTAGATCTGCAGGCTATAGAGAAGGGGAAAGAGAAAAGCGACGACATATATATCATAAGATCATTAAGAAAACTTAGGTAATTGAACGGCTATAACGTATAACAGGGTGTTATGAAATATGATATATTTTAAATCAAAAGAAATAATTATGTCAGTACCTGTTTATTGCAATCTTCACCATCTTCATATAGCCAATTTTCCATGTCATCTAACTGCATTACCAAAGCATTTCTGTCATTTTCTAATAAGAAAGGTGCAAATTCTCCATCGGAACTAACTTTATTCCTCAGTTCATAGACGTACTCTTCGAAACAATTTCTAGCATCTGCCCTTTCTTTCTCTTGTCTATCAGAAGCTATCATTTTAAATTCTTGTTCGGTGAAATTATTTATTTCTACTTGAGAGAATCCGTTAGTAATGCTTTCTATGGGCAATTCAATCGATTTGATGGTTTGTTTTTTCTTTTTATCTTTGTCACTTCCTTCCTGAAAGTTTATGTTGAAATAAGTACATTAAAAATAAAATTTTGCAAGTTCGATAAATAGGAAGACCGAAACGTCGTATCACGTAATAAACATGTGAATAAATTGCCATTCAATATAATGTTACTTTGAGTTGAAAATTGTTTCAACTGAGGGAATATTGTTTTTAGTGGAATAATACTTCTGATTAAATGTGAGTGGACGAAATGATGGTTTGTGCGTTAACAATTATTGACAAATTTAAGAAAGCAGTGTCGGGTATTAGCATGATACATGTGAGTTCAAGTGTTTTTATGGGTGGTTGAAGTGTGTACCATCTAAGAACAATAGAGAGTTATTGGAACTTTTATAAGGTCAAACAGTAATAGTGTGCTGCCCCATTATAGTGAGATATACGCAAGCGCATTTGATGTTTTAAAAAGGTAGAACGTGTCGCGGGACACACGGTAGGAACTTTAGTTCCTTTTAAGCAAAGACTCTCACGCGGTAGACCCGGGTACGATTCCCCGCGAGGAATTTTTTTTATTGTTAATTTTATTTTTAAATAATCATTCTGCTTGATATTAATAACGACAACAGGTAGACGTTTGAAATATTTAGCAGAATATTCATTATTATAGATAATGGTACGGTACCCTCCATGAGGGAGTCCGACTGGCAACATCTACTTATAACAGCATCGTATATTTAAAAAAGGTAACCGTAGCATTATACAAATTGGACATTCGTTTACCACAAAATTAGTGGAAACATAAAATTGAATTGTTAAATTTTTAATTTGAAGTTATATTACAGTTGCACAAACTACAATTTTTTCAAAATATGCCATTTTACATTTAAAAACTACCTGCCAAATGTCAAATCAATTTATCCATCCATTTTAAAGTTATCGAATTAAAACATTCAAGTTTTCAAAATTTCAACACCCTGTATTTCGAAAAGTAAATGTGCTAGACCCCTTAATCGCGCAAAAAAAATTATGGAAATAATAGTAAATTTATCCGAACAAATTCAAGTAGATCACTAGTACTGCGAATACCAGCTTTGCATAGAATTTCAATATAGCATCGGTGGTTCAGTGGTTAGAATGCTCGCATTGCACGCGGGCGGCCCGGGTTCAAATCCGGGCAGGAGCATATTTATTATTATGAATCGCTGCTTCGTAAACAAGAGAGAGACTAAGGAGGCACAAGCACGCAAAAGCAAGGCACATAACGAAGCAATGTAACATAACGTAGCGTAACGTAACGCGTAACGGTCAGATCTTTTGCGTCGCGACTCCTGGTCGCTCAAACATAACCTGGCGTAAAGAACTAAAGTTCCAATAAGGGAAACATTATCAAGGTTAGTGCTTGCCCTCCCAGATAACACACTACATCTTAAAGACGTCCAGTTCATGTCTTACTTTGGTCCAAACGTCCTGGTACGTAAAACGGACGTTTTTAAGACGTCCTTCTTACGACAAGTTTGAAACGCCTTTGTAGGGATGTTTTAAAGACGTCTTAAATATGTTGGTAATGTGGACGTTCAACTCTTTTAGCAATTTTTAATGGGGTAAGTCTCCAGCATCACTAAATTATTGAGCACTTGAAAGGTAGAGGGCGACACAGACATACACTTTCTATTCATGTCATCCTTTAACATGAGAATCATAAGAATTAACATTTGGAACTAACCTAACAATGGAATCAGATTTAGAAGTTGAATATTATGGAGAAAAAAAAGTCAGGAGAACTGTATCTAGAAGTGGGGAAAGTAAAATTTTTCAATAAAACCCACTTCTAAATCTAAATATAAACACTTTGAAGGTGGAATAGTATATTCTTCAACGAGTGCAGAATGATGGCTATTATTCACGCGGATGAAGTTTCCAACGAGGGAGCACAGCGAGTGAGTTTTGGAATCATCCAAGTGAATAATAGCCATTCTACACAAGTAAAAGACTATACTTTCTCCACTACTAAAAAGAAAAAACTTCCAGTGAGGATCGAACCTCGATCGTCCGCGCCATAGTCAACCACCACTAGGCTATAGAGCATATTTATAAAAATGTTAAGAGTAAATATATATACGTAACTCATATTTTCAATCGGAACCCTTACATTTATAAATGAAATTAATTCCAGGAGGCGTACATATTCACTATCGCTACTGTTGTCCATTTTTTTCTCTTATAATACGTGAAATTATGATTTTCTAATTATTTTAACGTTTCAAACGACGCGCTGTCAGAAGCGATTTGCGTTCTTAGGTATTTGACGTTTTAAGGAGACAATTTGATTTATTCGTTTCAATTCATTTTAGCGTGAATTCTGATAATAATAGAATGTGATTGGCTAACGAGAGTGAATTCTTTTTATTATTCACTGGTGTGAAGAATTTATATCATTATGCAGCTAAATATGTAAAAATAATTTGTGCATTATTATTTAGTCGTGGAGAAAGAATATTTCAATAATAGTTATTAGCTAAATTAGTTAAAGAAGAATGATAAATATAATACAATTATGTGGAATTGGATAAAAGGGCATTATAACATTTATTTTCATCAAGTAAAAAGACGGTATATAAACACGTCCAAAACTGTGTGTTGAAGACGTACCAAAATGGGTGTCCCTAAGACGCCTTGTTTTGTAACAATGTACGTCCTAAAGACGTCTTCAAAACATATTTTGGATATTAGTGGACATCTTCGAAACGTCATGAACATCGTGAACAAATGTATTTGAATCGTGTTTGTGCTATCTGGGCTTATTTTTTTTCGCGATTACTGCAGTGCACTATCCCGACTTTATTTCATGTTTCATATTTATGTCAAAATTGTAGGTGATCTTTGTCATCTGTGACACAACCCAACTTTGAAGCCTGTTTTAATGTCGAGCACTATTTATTCAGGGTCATCACTATTACAAATTACAAGGCAGTAAATTCATGTTTCCAATAACTCTCAATCATACCTACTAGGGAAGCAAGTATACGTTACTTGAAGCCAACATTAAAATCCAGATCCGCCACAAATAATGTGATATTTTACGATTAACTTTTGATGGTCCCTTAATACAGTAATGTACAAATGAAAGGAATAAATTCATTATTTCATAAACCGGTGATTTTAGTGGAGCACGTCAGATCACCTTTCTATTTTTGACGTCATCTAAGTGAGCGTCATAACTTTATCAATAAAATTTTTAAATAGAAACGTGTTTCTTGCATTACAATAATTCAAAGGTTTTTTAAATATCTATTCAACCATATCAATATGTGTAAATTATCCCTCAGGATATAGCCCAAAAAAGGAAGAAGAGCCATATAAATAGAGAGCATTTCAATGAAAACTATCCACCCCACATAATTCTGAAGTCATAAAAAAATGAAAAAAAAAAAACGTCAAAAATCATATCAAGGGGGACGTCTTTTTGATTATATGTGGACGTTATAACTCCAACCCCCTCTCAATTTTTTAAACGGAGCACCCTATATTTTACATCAGAAATGAAATCTGCTTCATTTCGCCATTAGAACAATATAATGTTATCTGTTATACGGGGTATTTCACAAGTAATCTCCAATTTTCTGTCAAAATCGTAACAAGGTCAACGCCCTGTATAATTGGATACGAGGAGAGGAATAATAATCTATTCAATTATTAAAATTCACAAATATAAGTGATTCTGGGAACTTTCCCATATTTTGGAGATGACATTGCATATACTTTGACAAGTTTATCTGAAGCCGTGAAAGGAATGCAGTCGAAAACATTCGATTTGCCACGTTTAACTATGAAAAAGCTAAAGTGCTGAGTATGTAGTGATAATAATTGGAAAATAGATTTTTTATTATAAACAATATGATTAAACGTTGATTCTTTAATGTGCTTGTTTCCTTGTATTTTGTCTATTAAATTTTTTTTTCAATTCATGAATATTAGAAGATGGAACACTTTTCCAAATTCAAGCTCTGGCAGCGTTGTGCGAAAACCACAATTACCACACCCTCCGAGCTACATAATTAGTGATTTTTATTCAAAGTACTGTCCAGCTGACTCCTTATTGGCAAGCGCATGCGTGTGTTCTTCCCTCTCATTCGTCAATTGACTGACATTGATTTATCCAGTGGCATTGATATTGTCAGTGACCTTTGTATTTCCAGTTTTACTTGGTAAAATAGGTACCCTACGCTATTGGTACGTTTATGACAAATATGCGCCATGTTTCCTCGCCTCTTACAGATGCCGCTTAGCTTCAGATAAACTTGCCAAACCGTAATAGGTATTCAAGAGTCATAAATGATCAATTGAATCATTGGATGCTTATTACTTTGGAATACTATGATATGAGAACATCTGTAGTGTTGAAATAAAATAATCGTTAGTTATTGGGGTGTGTTCAATACATGAAACTAACATTGGTGGAAGAACTCTTCTTAACAAGGCCCCTTTTGCAAAAATCGGTTAAATAGAACCTCTCATTTGAGTAGATTGACTATAATTGCAAATAATACGTCAATACGACAAAGGATAAGAAGTAAATAAAGAACATTTTATTTTCAAAGTCATCATAATAGAGTTTGTTCAACCATCCTTTGCCGTTACGTCACACATTGTCCAGCTTGCTCTCTCTCATTCTCTCATTCAGGAAATGTATGAGAATATGGAATGAAGGCCCTTGCACAGACAAGATTTGGTTTTATTACTGGTAATTGAAAAACCGTTTGTTGAGTTAAATTGAACCAGTCGAGATTTGATAAGATAGCTTATCCTGTATTTGAAATATGATAAAACGTCAGGCTATAGTTAGATTGCGTGAAGTTTTAGCAAAACTTTTAAAAAAAGTAAGCCCAAAATAAGGTGTTTCATTATCGAGTGAAATCGTTTTAAAATTCCTTTATTAACAGAATATTTTATGGTGTTGAGTTTTTTCAGAGATAAATTTATTTATTGCCTGTTTTCTCGGAAAACATGAGTTTTTTGCATTTATCAGGAATACTTACGAAATTGTTTCTCACAATGACACCTTTTTTCCATTTACCGTCTTTACATTTGACCTGATCCCTGTAATAATAGATCAGGTCGGGCGTGCTGAAGACTTACAATTTCCACATGACTTTTTGTTACTTATTATATTTTTCAATGTTAATTTATTCGGTTATTCGGATAGAAAATGTTTTGCTAATTATAGTATTACAACCAAATCGTGACATTTCGAAACATTAAATATTTGAAACTTCAAAATCGAAATAAATCAATATGAGTCCATAGCAACCAACGTGAAAATAGCCCATGGTCTGTTATCAGTGTAATGTTGACATGATTGGGTGGAATTGTTCATGTGATAAAAAATGAGGAAATTTGATTGGTTCTTGGAACTGTCAAAAAATTTTCATTTTAATTTAACGATTTTTACATCAACAATTTGACTTAAATTCATAGATTCTAATTTAGGACAGAAATATCATGTAGCATGCTATGGTCCATTGACAGATTAAGTTTCAAAGTGAGTAAGATACTCTATAATATATCAACAAAATATAAAATAATATCTTCTGTATGTTCCTTGTGGTATATTATTCATTCTTTTTTCAATTTCTTGGGAAATTAAACCACAATATTTTTAAATTCTTTATTTCAACGTTTCGGTAGCGTTCTAGCTACCGTTGTCAAGAAAAAATAAGTAGAAATTAATTTTTTTGTCCCTAACTGACACAACAGAAAAAATTTGACAACTAGACAATCAAAAATTATTTTGAAGTTTAAGACTGCAAAATCCAGTGAAGTGCACGTTCCAGGAACGGTTTTTATTGGGATAGCGCGTTTCTTTCGCTTATTTTGGAAATGTTAATAAAACGCGTTTCTTAATAGTTTTTTTGTGTATGAATATTTAAGTTTTTGAAATATGTATACTCAGTTTTGTGATTTTGTGTATTGAAATGTGTATCGATTAACAACTATTCCAATGATAAATCATAAGAAAACCTGGATAAAAACTTATGATGCTATCCTGATAACGCAGGTAATTGATTATTGGAAATTTCTCTTTCTAACATTGGTAACCAAATTTGACTACAATCGGCTGATATACTAGCTACACATTTATCTGCATTTAGTTGTATTAAAACACTTTCTTTTGATTTTCCGTCTTTTATTATTGGGTTCTTTTAATATTATTTTTGTGTCAGTTAGGGATAAAAAAATCAATTTCTACTTATTTTTTCTTGACAACGGTAGCTGGAACGCTACCGGAACGTTGAAATAAAGAATTTAAAAATATTGTGGTTTAATTTCCCAAGAAATTAAAAAAAGAATGATATAAAATAATATTTAAAAAATGAGTTATTCAACGAATTTGAAGATATGAAAAATACATTTTAAAATGAGTTGTTATTTGAGAGGCGGAAAAATCACATCTATAAAATGGGAGTGAAATGCCTTCTCCTCCCTTGAATGATTAGAGGATATATTATAAGATATTATAAGATAAGATAACTACAATAATTTTCCGAAATTCCAAGTAGTTGGAAAGTTACAGCAGTGAAGAGGTGTGGGAGAGTGTAAATTACCGCGACAAAGCCTGAGACCAATCGCTCCGAATAAAACGTAACCGATGCGAGAAAGGAGGCTAGAATTAAAAAAAAACGGGATCAGGAAGAGCGGATTACAGAAAGTTGAAATTTTTATTGTGTAACTTATATAAACTTACAAACGAGGTTTCCTTCGAGTCTTTCGTTGGTGTCCAAGTGACAGTGACAAAATTTAAGCTCTTGTGTCATTGTAGTGAACACCCTGAGTATATCAATTTAAAATAGGTTTGAAACTCTCTACATTTTTCAATGTCCTGGTATACCTAGGTATTTTTTTTATTCTGTTATTCAACGTCGGTCTATTTCTGTGAATAAGGCTGATCACCGACGCCGGGAGCACTCTACCCCTAACCGGAAATTTTGGCGAACCCACTAGTGTTCCACCTCGGCTTTACGTCTCCTCCGAAAGACGGCATATCTACATTATACCTCGTGCTCATTGGTATAATGCCTGCGAGCTGTGATATGCTACTCACCCTAGTAGTTTAAAGTGTTTCGCTGCAGGCTGTACGGGCCCCTTTACGATGGTTTTCCCTGTCATGGTAACCCATCCAAGTACTAACCATGTCCGACCTTGCTTGACTGTAATTATCGCAGCAAACGCGCTCCGCTGGGTATTTAAATCTGGCAGTTTTCAATTATTCCTAAATATTTTGATACCTACTTCCTAATATAGGAAGAAGATAAATTCATGTTGAACTAGAATTAATATTTAGAGAATTAGGTACTCCATTTCTTAATAATATATTTTTTAAATTAACCAGAGCCAGTACTAAAGTCTGTTTCAATGGAGTTGATAGTACAGATCGGGGGTTCGAACTATAAAATAATTGTAAACCATTTATTACCTATTGTTATTTGACCGATTGCCGGGTGACCTGCACTAGGACTCTGCAGGGGTCAGGTAATCTGGTCCCCGCGACATACGTTAATACTCTGGTACTCTGGCCCTAAATCAATCCGACCAATAATTTCGCCTCCGTAATGAAAATACAATTAAATGTTGTTCAGGGAATTGAGGTAAGGCAGGTACTTGATAAAAATAACAACCTCTTGAATGATCAGATTTGTAATCATTTATCGAAGTGAATTTGAGCTGAAAGTGTTGAAAAATAGCATTATGAAAGTAGAAATTATTGAAAGTATTCGTGGCAAAAATTTACTTGTAATCGATAACTACAAGTATAGTTTACATAAAAAATGGAAAACTACAGACGAAACTTATTGGAAATGTACCAACAGAAAGTGCAAAGCATGTGTTTATACACTCGGTGAATGTAGTGCAATTTGTGTAACCAAATCTTCGTCGGAACACTGTTATCCTGCAGATATTTCTACCTTGAATAGGCAAATAGTTTCTGCTTCCTGCAAAAGAAATGCTGTTGAAGATATTTCCGAAAAACCATCAAGATGTCGAGTACATAAGAAAAAATATGTATAATAGTCGACGTAAGTTAATACCCGCTCTTCCCACGAATATTAACGACGTACATCAAGTATTGAATTCGATCAACGTAAGAACTTCTCAAGACGAACAATATCTTTTTATTAATTGCTTGCCAAGCAATATTATTGTTTTTAAGTGCACAACAAATATCGAAGCTCTGGAAAAATCAGAACGCATTTACGTTGACGGTACATTTGATTTCTGTATCAAATATTTTTGTGAAATGTTCACTATTCATAGTTTTTTAAGCGGACATTACCTACCACTGTTGGTTTGTCTTTTATCAAACAAGACATCCGAGACGTACTACTACTAAATGTTCCGACACTGAGACCACTGGCGGGCCCATTGTGCCATTCCTGCTACCTAGTCATCCTTGAAGCCGAGCCCTTCAATAAAGGTCACAACCTTTTTCAGTGGATGCCTGCTTGTGTCTCCAGGAGCCATGACAGTGACTCCGAAGATTCGCCTGCGTAATACAGCCCAGTGTGGACACTCTAAGAGAACATGAACTGACGTTGCATCAGTCATGCCGCAACCCCTACATAGGGAACTTTCCTCTACTCCTAGATTGTAGATGTGCTTCCTCATACAGCAGTGCCCTGTTAGGAGTCCTGCTATCTTCCTTAGCCTACTCCTTGGTAGTTTAGTGGCTGTCCTGGCGTGTCCATCAGTCTATCCCTTCAGTAGAAGTTTGGATTGTCTAGGACCCTGCAGAGCATTCCAATGAGCGAGGTGCTGATTCCTCAGCCACTTCTTCGTCTCCTTGCGTATTCTTTGTTTTGTTAGGCCCAGGGTCGGGCCCGGGCCGCAGAAAGGAGCTGCCGCCCCTTCCGCAGCCAGTGCATCCGCCATCTCGTTGCCTTCAAAACCAGAGTAGGCTGGAATCCATTCTAGCCGCACCACGTTCCGCCTTGCAAGATTAGCAAGTCGTTCTCGACATTCGTTAGCAAGTCCTGAGTTGCTGGTATACCCACTCAGGGCTTTAATTGCTGCCTGACTGTCGGAGTATATGGTTATGCGTCGATCCACATAACCTCTGTCTAGGTTTATCTGCGCACATTCCAAGAAAGCATATATCTCGGCCTGATATGCAGATACACCCTCACCCAATGGTACACAAACCTGTGTTCTTGGGTTCCTGGAGTAAATTCCAGCCCCTGTTCTATCACCGGAGCATGAGCCATCTGCGTACCAGACGGTCCCATTAGGCTGTGTATTCCTCTCTTTTTCCCAGGACTCTCTATCCCGTATCATGGCCCTGCATGGGGTAGCGAAGTAGTACTTACGCAGGGCCTTTTACCAAACAAGACATCCGAGACGTACAAAAAACTTTTTTTAATGATTCTGGATAAGTGTTCAATATTGTTTTTGCAATCAATCAAGTTGTGTGTGATTTTGAGATGGGTATTTATAAAGCGGTTAGGGAAGTGTGGCCTTCCGCCGAAATAATTGGTTGCAGGCTCCATCTAGCCCAGGCATGGTTTCGAAAAATTAAATCAATTGGCCTACTTTCGGAATACAATGACGCGAACAGTGATATAGGCCGTTGGTTACGTTCAACTTATTTGGATCCTGATGAAGACGGTGATTGAATTGCCTTCGAATTAAATGAAAACAGATCGGACCATACAAGGTTGGAAAAGTATTCAGATTATTTGATCGAAAGCTATATTGATGACCAATCTCATTTTCCGCCAAAAATTCAGCAGATCTAACTCGGACAACAAATGCGTGCGAAGCTTTTCATCGGACTTTCAATGACTATTTCTACAAAGCACATCCTAATTTAATAACATTTCTTGGAAAATTGTATGAATTTCAAATTGAAACTTATGTTGAACTGCAAAGTTTACATTTAAAACCCAAAGTTGGAGACGTTAGTGTTCGAAATCGCCAGAAATTTATTGAAAATATCATTGAGAGATACCAAAGCGGTGAGATAGATGGACTTAATTTTCTAGCATGTGTATCATTCAAATGTATCAAATTTTGACATTTGCATCGTTTAATAACATTTATTAAATAGTAGTAAATAAAAACTAAAAAATTTTGTTTTATTTCTCTCTATTATTTAGATACTAGTCTTTGCGTTATACTTGTCAAAGTACTTAGCGTACTTACACAACTTAGAGAAACTATATAGGTATATATTTATTCTATAGGGACCAGATTACTTGTACAAAATATTATACCTGCCGGCCACGGGGACCAAATTACCTCCTAAATATCTGTGAGGTCATATTTGGGGACCAAATTACCAACTCCAACTCTGCATACTATAGAATTCTACCGATCACGTACTACATTACTATTATTATTCCAGTCCACAGCAATCGAAAGTCTTACTCTGTATACCATTTGTACAGGGTGTCGACGAGTTAAAACTATCTGTATATGGCAAAATACCTACAGTGAAATCATGAAAATTTTTTGGTTTGGGTTTTCGGATACGAGCTTTTTAACTACAATATTTTCAAAGATGGCAGACTTCCGGTTCTACCGGAAGTCGACTGCAACTTTGTTATTTTGAATGGAACACCCAGTATATTAGTACATTTTTGAAATTTACGTAAAATTTTAGTATAATTTTGTCTGAAAACTTTTTTCGAAAAATGCATATTTTTTGAGTTATTAATTTTTTTGTATAAAATTTGACGGTTGCAGACCCTTACAAATTATTTTTTCACGAAGATACCCTTAAAGATATGAAAATGGTTTGTGTTCGGTTGCTTTTAGCAAGGTCAGACGTAGTAGAAAAATGTTTCATTTTATACAGGGTGTGTATAAAAAGTGTTCAAAGTTCAACTTCATAAATATCAGATTTCTTCATTTTCTTAAATAGAACCACTCGGTTTTTTCCATTTTAATGCATTCAGGGGTAAAAAGTAAGGCAAATTCATGTATACTTTCCTATACCTAAACCTTACCGTTATCCAGATATTGAATGTTTTCTGTAAATTTTGAGAGATACAGGTGTAGTCTAAATGTTATTTTGACCCGATGATACAAGCACTAAGAAATAAAAGAGATTATGTAAATTTGCTTTCAATACATGGTAAATATGGCAAAGTCCTTACAAGAACATATGTGCTTAATTTGCAGTAAAATATCCCGCATCTCTAACAATTTACAGAGAACATTTAATATCTGGATAACGGTAAGGTTCAGGTATAGGAAAGTATACATGAATTTGCCTTATTTTTTACCCCTGAATTATTTAAAATGGAAAAAACCGGGTGGTTCTATTCAAAAAAATAAAGAAATTTGATTTTTAAAAAGTTTAACTTTGAACACTTTCTATACACACCCTGTATAAAATGAAAAAAATTTCAACATAGATTCGAATACGTCTGACCTTGCTAAAAGCAACCGAACAGAAACCATTTTCATATCTTGAAGGGTATCCTCTCAAAAAAATAATTTGTAAGGGTCTGCAACCGACAAATTTTTTACAAAAAAATCAATAACTCAAAAAATATGCATTTTTCGAAAAAAGTTTTCAAACAAAAGTATACTAAAATTTTACGTAGATTTTAAAAATGTATTAATATACAGGGTGTTCCATTCAAAAAAACAAAGTTACAGTCGACTTCCGGTGGAACAAGTCTGCCATCTTTGAAAATATTTTAGTTAAAAAGATTGCATCCGAAAACCGAAACGTAGAAATTTTCATGATTTTACCATAAGTATTTTGCCATATACAGATAGTTTTAACTCGTCGTGGGACACCCTGTATACTGTTGTCTTCTTTTATTTTTGATTTAGGCCCAGTCTTTCCAAGTCTGAATAAAGTTGTAAATGATATATATTTATCAAATAAGCACTAGATTCGTCTTTCCAATATTGGATAATTTATATTCTCACAATATACAGGGTGTCTCAAAATTGACACCCGTCCTTTCAGAATATGAATCGGGGGGCTAAAACGAATTAAAACGTAGGAATAAAAAAATTGCGTTATGTCCATGGTTACAGAGTTATTGACAAAAAACAAAGATCTAACATTCAATGTTTACACTTTATTAAAAACGAAGTCAGCTAAAAACAAATGAGTAGCAAAGGTTGCTATGGTAATGTTAAATGTTAATTTTTAGTTCTGTCATTTTTGGTCATAATAAGTATAAGTATAATTTCATACGGTTATTTGTTTTAAAAATGGAACGTTATTATTCCAATCGAGAATGTAAACATTTGGGCTGGATTATTAAATAATAATGTAATCGGCCCAAATATGTTACCTAACCGACTTAATTCAGCATCGTATTTTCATTTTTTAAACGACAATTTACCACTGCCATTTCTCGATCAAGTTCCATTAGCAACTAGATTGAATTTTTGGGTCCAACATGATGGTGCTACTGCACATAATGGTAGACAAGTGAGAACATTACTAAATCAAACATTCCCCGACTGTTGGATTGGAAGAGGTGGACCCGTACTATGGCCTCCTAGATCTCCAGATCTAAATCCATTAGATTTTTTCTTCTGGGGATTCTTGAAAGAAAAATTTTACTTTGATCCTGTTGAGAATACGGAAGATGTAGTAGCTCTTATTCACGCTGCTGTGACGTTTATAGACGAAAACATGCTGCAGAGGGTTCGTGATTCAATGATAAATCGTGCAAATATTTGCATTGAAGTATAGGAGGCGATTTGTTTGAACACCTTTTATAAATTAATTTCTTGTTTTGTAACAAATATTCGTTTTTAATAAAGTTTAAACATTGAATGTTAGATCTTTGTTTTTTGTCAATAACTCTGTAACCATCGACATAACGCAATTTTTTCATTCTTACGTTTTAATTCGTTTTAGCCTCCCGATTCATATTCTGAAAGGACGGGCGTCAATTTTGAGATATAGCATCATTCTACAGTTAAGTTATTAGGAGGTATAAATTCGCAATAAAATTGTTCGGGTTGTGAATAACAACCGACTAATGCCGATTAACTACGAATCAAGTTATTCTCTTTTCAAAGTGTTGGCGATTCTAACCTAGTTTAAATAAAAACTGTCACATTTATTTTGAAATGGATATTTTAATGATTTTAAGGAACTCAAAGATCAAGAGATACAAGAAATTGTAGATTTTGTAAACCCAGAGCGTCACCCATATACCGTTAAAGTTAGAGAACGTATTGACCACTTCGAACGATGGGATGATAAAGAATTCTTGTTTTCCACAGTATGTATGTACCAACTTCAATCAACATCCTCACTTCCAATTCAGTGAAGTTTACAACACGCTTCCGTTTATTATTGTTGTTACTATTTTGGTTTATTCTGTAAAATTACTTTCGTTTCTGATACACAATTTCAGCAATCATTTGAATATTCACATGAAATCCTGATTTCAGTGCTGTCAAGCAGGTGACAGCTAACCTATCATTTTCTATTATATACACATTGTGCACGAAACTATCTTTCTCTACACATATTATTGTGAAGTTAGCTATTGTTATTTAATTGCAGCCAACGTTGAAATAATTATTTTTGTTGTTAATTCACCGAATAATAAATCAATGGTTAAAGTCAATTTGAAAGACATTTACACTTTATTTGTTGAATAAGACTTCCTAATACATTTATTTTCCAGTTAGTTATCGGCCATTTTATTCGTACTTGAAAAGACCGGTCTTTAGTTACTATTGCAGTTTATAATAAAATATCGTCGACAAAAGTCGTGCGAATAGAGTCGATAGTTGAATTCTGTAGTGTGCAGAGTCCCAGTACTAGTACTGGTCATAATTTTTCATTTTTTTAGACACCCAACCTCCGTTTATTATAGATGCTCTGTGCTATCAACTAGTGGTCATATAAGTACATTGTTTTTTTTATGCATTCATTGACATCAACGTCAAACGTACAAGAAAATAAAATTAACGGAAGCATAACACAAATTAAATTGTTTTGATACAATATCAGAACCTGCTACTCTCTTAATTTCTGATTTTATGCCTTATTACGAACTAACAACCTCCTAATGTTTGTTCGATACTACAATAAATCACATAAACGGTTTTATCACACTAATACATCACCCCAAATGATACCATTCAGATGAAAAAGCAATTCAAGGGTTAATCTTTAGATATAGTTTTTCCTTGTTAAAGCAAATACAAACAATAATGCAAACAAATAGCTGGGAATTCGGGTTGGTTTCAAAGAATATTATGTTTCAATTTTTAATAATAAATCATTGAAAAAATGTAATAGAACACATGTCTGTTATATGTAATCACAAAAATAATTATATTAGTGCAAGTTTTCATTTAGAATTCAAAATAAAATGAAACTAAGTGTCAAATCGTTCCACATATTTTGAAAACCAACAAGTAATAATTCATCTGAATAAAATTTTCAAGTTATGTTTGACAATGAAAATTTGATAGATGCTTTATGTTGAAAATACAGAAATCAATTGCAGCCATTTGGTCAAACCCGGAAGTAATGTATTACATTTCAATTAATCATTCATTTGCTTTGGGTTTCATAAAAAAAATTGCAGGAGGATCTCGTACTAATAAATATCACATTCAGTATTGTGTCCAAGAATTATTCTTTGTATTTAAAACCAAAAATAATCTCTACTACGTTGCTAAATGTAACCTAACCTAACTAATGGCATACAAAATATCGAAATATTTTGAGTTCGAGATAAAAATGAATATATTGTTCACCCGACAGAGCTCCAATTACTTGTGTCATGAAATTCCCAAATTATGTCTTTAATCTGAATTTTTTTATGATTCTAGTTTTCAATCCCTATACACAATGCATATATTCCTCAAAACCAATAAATCAGGTGAAAAAGCGTACAGGTGGAACGAAAAAACGAAAAAAGGATTGCCAGGCCAGCGTTGCCGGGACAGTATGCGTACCCCGCTGAACCAGGCAGATATTTTCTTCGTCCAGCTGGAGCCCGAGCCTACCTCAGGAACAGCACGTTCGCCACCGACTGGAGCTGTTCCGCCATTATTAGTTTCCATAGTATCTTCGCCGTCATTTATTTGCTCCCCACCATTCTGTTGATCTGTACTGTTTATTTCAGCCTCTTTGGGTTGTTCTTCAACCGCTTCCTGCTCTATAGATTCTTTTGCTTCGTACATGCTAGCACTAGATATGGCCATAATTCCATGAAGGTTAACACGTACTTTTACTTTAACCTTTTGTGGCTTGCCTTCTGTGTTTGGTCTAACGTCTTTTATCACCCATGACCCTAAATTTAAAAAAAATACAAAATTAAATTCGAACATAAAATTTCACAGCAAATGCAATCAACATAATATTTCTTATTTATACAAGGAGAAATATGCAGCTAAAATAAGATTGCTAGTAATCAAGTGAGTAATAAAGGGTGGGGCAATCTTCTGACATCGGAGAATTACATTGTTGTGGTGAGAGATAAAACTTCATAGTTTTTGTGAGCTAATACAGTTACTGAGGGCACATTTTGAAAATACTTTCGATTCTACAGGGTGTTCCAAAACCACGTAGCAGCACAAACTTACATTTTAATGGAACGTACTATATTTTGTTTGAGAATCGAAAAGATCTCACCGAGAGCGTTACAAAAATATAGCACTCTAATATATTATAAGGGTGTTACAAAGATATGGCCAATTATTAGCAAAAAAGACCTCCTCTTTAACACTCTACAGAACAGTAAATTAAAATAAATCAACAGGTCTTTGTGTTCAAATGTCATACACACATCATTGGCTGTGCTCAGTATTAATTATTTTTTTCATCGGTGGCTTCTTTAATACAGGGTGAAACAAAACGCAAATCAAGCAATATCTCAAAATTTTTAAATGAATCACCCTATAAGTCTTTTTACAATTTGTTAGTACAATTAATAAACTTTCAAACGATGTAGTAAACTTAGGGCATTAGTTAATGGAAAATCGTAGATATTTTATGATAATGTTCAAAAACAAGTATTTTACGTACACAAATAAAATGGTATTAAATTTTTACATGCAACCTCTTGTAAATTTTCACATTTTTAAGGCATATATTTTAACCGTAATTTTTGATGCATCTACAATATCTAATCAATGAAATAAAATGTTTGCTAATGCCGTAGGTACCTGGAATTACCAAAAATTTCATATTTATTCATGTTTCACTTTCAAGAATTGCTAATATAGGCTTGTATGAGAATGGGCGAAACATAATCAATCCATATTTCTGATTATATCAAGTGGGTTACTATCAAAATAGTATCTACTAATAAATGTCAAAGAAATATTGCTGTATTCTTCGTTTGTGTTTAGGAAGTTGATTCAAACACAATAGTTAACTTGTGGTTCCAATGAGATGGAGCATCTGTATATCAGAAATTTTACCGACAGGTGGATAGGTCGTGGTGGACCAATTTTGTGGCCTCCTCGATCTCCAGATCTCACACCGATGGATTTCTTTTTATGGGGATACATAAAGCAACTTGTGTATCAAACGTAACGCATTTTCCACAATAACTCCAGCTATGTTGGAAAGAGTAAGATCCTCGTTTTTGAAAAGAATTGTATGGAAGTAAATGATCGCCATTTTGAACACTTAGCATAAACTACTATACTTTTCATAGAATGTCAATGTTCATTTATGTAAATGTGATTGTTCTTATAATGTTGGTTTTCATAATTGTTAGTTTTTCAAAAATAGAAAAAGTTGGAAAATGAATTACAAGCTTGCATTTTACATAACTAAGATATACTGTTTGTGGTGACTTGAGTAATTATTTCGTAAAGACTACAAACTGCTTTTATATTTATTAGTACCTACTATAATGACATTAGCCTACTTACAGTAAACAAAAATATTTCTTCTAACATAATTCCTTCCCCTAATGGTAAGAGTAGAAGTCAAAGATATTTTAGATGCATCAAAAATTACGATTAGAATTTATGCCTTAGAAATGTTAAAATTGACAAGATGTTGCATGTAAAAATTTAATATCACTTAATTTGTGTATGTAAAATACTTGTTTTTGACCATTATCATAAAATATCTACGATTTTCCATTAACTAATGCCCTAAGTTTACTACATCGTTCGAAAGTTTATTAATTGTACCAAAACAGCCAATAGCTCCTTTTGTTTTTGTCCGTCATATCTCCAACATGACGGAAGTTACAGAATGTCTCAAAGAACTAACAGCAGCAGAACACAAATTTTAAGAACTTGAATGATACCTATCCGTATCCAACCAACAGGTAAATATTTTTGATAAAAACCTCAGTAGAAAACGGATTGCCATTGTCCATATCATATAAAAAAATTACATAATATAATTTTGATATACTTTAGACACGCTAATGTTTTTCCGTGATTGGTTATTAACATTGAAAACGAAACAAAAGTACTTTTCCAAGTTTTTTTTTCATATTACGTAAAATTTTTTGGAGGAATCTCTGGTTTGTATGGACAACTCGATCATTTGTGGCCGACTTCGGCCGATTTCGTTGCTCTATATTGTTCAATTTCTAACGTCATATTGTTTGTGCTGTTGAAAAAACAACTTTTGAGATTATAATATATATATGTTACCGTGAAAGACCGAAAGTAATGAATGTCAACATTCGCCGGTGGATGTCGACAAATGTCAAATCCCTTGGTGAGAGTCCGAACATGTCTTAATTCTATTATACATTCGTACTTTCACCGGTATATGTCGACAAATACAAATGAGGTCCGGAGAATCTCGGACACTGCAGGTCGCGACAAGTTTTTAGACGTTTCCATCCCCTTGTTTCAGTTAGCTTTGTCTTCGTCAGTCTAACGCAACGTTTGACAGCGCTCCCTAACCTAATTTAATTTTCTTATTAGAAAGTGTACCGCTCAATTAATTTTTATAATCTCATTAAAAAAAGAATATTGTGTACAAAATGTCTATTTTCTAATGTTCTGTATTTTTGAATTTCGTTTTTCTAAGTAGGTAATGATGGAAATGTCGACCTTTCCATTTGTTCTCGACTGAACAGTTTTTTGCTGGCTAACTGATATTTTCTACTAGGCTTTTTTATTTTGTTACCTGGTAAACTAAATAAAAATGTTCATTATAATACTTGTTTTAATATTTTTCTTATACTTATTGTTTTTAATACATATTTACATGTAACTATTATTTGCAGTGAATGGCAGAAATTAAAAATAATTAGAATTGACTTATCGACTTATCGCAATTTTTAGTGTTATATGTACTTAAAAACTACAACGGTATTATGTTTTCACCACTTGAAGTGTACTGCTGAATTATGCATATAAATATCTTTGCTATTTTTACTGCTCATCATCATCATCATCATCATCTGCTCATTTTGATTTCTTGTTTTTGTTATGGGTACTTTGGCTATACATTTGAACTTTTGTTTTAATGCAGCAGCAATAACACATTACAAATTGGAAATCCTTATCACATTTTTTGTAATCAATCTCGGTAACATTGCAAAAATTCTAATATACTGGGTGTCTCATTACATTCTGACTGTTTTCAAGAGCTTATATCTTTGAAACGGTTCTAGATAATAAGATGCGGTTTCCACAGTTGGGTTTAAAATTACCGTGAATTTTGTTGTGACACATTTATATAAATGGAGTACTTCCGGTTTACCCGCTAGGAATGTGACGTATTTTCAGAATACAGTAGATGTGATTTTTTAAATGGGACACCCTGTATATTTAGCAATTGCTTGAAAGACGCATATTTTTACTTTTTATCGGTACCTTAAAGTTTAAAATCAGTGCACAGAAAGCGAAGTTAGATAACTTTAACTGGGATACTGTAATGATTCAGATATTTTATTAATAAATGATAATCAAGGATGCGTTAATATGTCACATCACAAAAATATTGTGATCATTGACAGAACGTCACATTGTGTTAGAACCAGTTAGAACAAGATGGTTTTGAACCAAAATGTATACCTCCAACAAGACGGGGCTCCACCCCATTATTCCAACATAGCAAGAGAATCTGTTAACCAACAATTTGGAAATAATTGGATTGGTAGGACTGGTCCAATAGAATGGGCTCCAAATTCCCCAGACCTGACTGTTCCAGATTTTTTTGTATGGGGATTTGTGGAAGATAGAGTTTACAACCCGATGCCTGCTACTATTGAGGAATAAAAAAATAACATACGGCAAGTAATGGAAAATATTCCTTTTGAAATGCTGACAGCAGCATTTGACAACTTGGTTCGATTCCACAAATGTATAGACCAAGAAGGAAGATACATCGTACATTTGTTTTAGAGTGCCCTAAAACATGTTTCTATTTATTTTTTACAGTTCACTTTAGCTAATAAAGTTCCAACTTTATATCTAAATCATTACAGTATCCTAGTTAAAGTTATCTAACTTCGTTTCCTGTGCATCGATTTTAAACTTTACAGTACCGTTATAAAGTAAAAATATGCGTCTTTCAATAAATTGCTAAATATACAGGGTGTCCCATTTAAAAAATTACATCTACTGTATTCTGGAAATACGCCACTTTTCTAGCGGGTGAACCGGAAGTAGGCCATTTATATAAATGTGTCACAACAAAACTCACGGTAATTTTAAACATAACTGTGGAAATCGCATGTTATTATCCAGAACCGTTTCGAAGATATAAGCTCTTAAAAACAGTCAGAATATAATGAGACACCCTGTATTATATTTATATTCATTTATAGATTTCCCTCCTCCAAATTCATCCACACCTCTTATACACCCTATTCTAATGTGGATGCTGGTTTAATATAACAAAGTAGCTGCTTGTCCAGACATTCAAACATTTTCTTCAAATTAATTTAAAATTTTACTCTCATATCCCTTATACCCAATAACATCAAAATCGTTACATATATGGTTTAAAGGTCTAACGTCAAATTTTAAACATGGCTTCGGTAATGACGTCACTTCCGCGCATGTTGCTGTGGCGTAGGTGGCCCATTCTCTATTGAAATGCACTCTAAACTTCTCTACGAATGGTAACAGGTGACGTAATAGTAATAGATGACGTCACAATGCCACTCTGGCCAATAATTTCAAATAGGACCCTATAGCAAGTGATATCCCGTTTGAAAGGCATTGACATTGGCTACATAGCCGTGGTTTATGAAATTCTGTCACTATATCTTTGGCCACGGCTAATACATTGTGACAAACACTCTCAAATTCCTCTCTAGCTTCTACTTCTAAATCTACTTTATCTGATAAGTTTTCTATTTCATTCTGTATATTATCAATAGCCATATCAATTTTGTTTGGGCTTAAACTAATTTTGACGGATAAATTAAATACATACCAAAATTATTTAGATTATTTTTTTAAATTCAATTAATCAAATATCAACAATGGAATCTTATAGCAAGTGTTCAAAATGTGCTCCGTCTACTTCCTGACAGTAATACATCACTGAAAATGCGTAGCCTGCCGGAACCGCAAAAGTAAGTGCAAGATAATAATTTTTACATTATTGAGATTTCCGTACAATACCTAAATTATGTTCAATTTGGGAAGACATTTCTTGATAAAAAATCTGCGGGGTATTCTACTAAACCGTGTTCATTATTGGAAAAACCGAATTAAGAAGATAAAATTAAAAAATTAATGCATTCCATCAAAAATTATCGGGGTGCCCGTTTTTCGTGCCGGTGAGTTTATATTTATTTAACAGCACGTCACTTTCTTATGCCGAGAACTTTCTGCATCCGTTTTCTTACACTCTATAACGTTTTTATACTTAGCAACTAGAGAAATCAGCGTCGATTCTTCAGATGCACTGAAATTTGGAGTACCTGCGCTTGTTTTCTTTTTCTGCCATCTTTTCACTTCCAAGAGAACACACAAAATGATATTTAACGCCAAGCACGCTTTTGATCATTGAATGTCATTGATTAACGATTTCACAGTATACAAAAACTGTGACGATTTTTGAACA
>CAJUYI010001196.1:63057-84345 GCA_910591695.1 Galerucella pusilla
GTGTACACGCACTATAGCAGACGTCGTCGACCACACTATAGATGGGTGGCGTGGCGGCGTGCAAGAATAAAATGATGCATCCATTACAACAAATTTAGAGACAAATTTCTTTTTAATGCATAAAATAAAATACTTTATACACATATCAAAGGAAAGTTCAGAATGTGACTTTTCATGGGGTATGATGCTTGACTTGGAAAAATTTTACTGTAAAGAGAAAAAACTGCTTGAAGAAACTCAGAAGAATAGCTGTCTTTCCTCAGAAAACTGGAAATTTCCCCGATTTTCCTGAAAACTCAGGGGTCTGGGCCAAAAAAAATCATACCATCGGCAAGAGGATATTCTAACCTTTCTCCCAATATCAATTATAAGCGGGTTTGACAGTTAATCATCGAGAAATTCCCGATAAACCAGAGCGCTCGGGAAAACTCCAGAAATCCACAAAAATCGCCTCTTAGAAAACACATTATTCAAAAAAATACGGGCGAATTATTGGTAGCATTGTTTCGGAATAAATGAAGTACCCCCAAAGAACCATTATCCAATAGGATTGGCTGGAATAACTATTAATAAAAATAATATGAATAAATCCATGGAAGCATTAAAAAATCTAGCAGACGAATTTTGGCCTGGTTTTCCAATGACCCAGGAGCACGAATTGAGTGGATAGTAGCCACAGATCCCTTCTTTCACCCGCACTTTGATTCATTAAAAAATATAGATTTTAACGCGAGCTATTTAAAAATTAGTAATTTGCTTGAGGACGTCATGCCCTCAGAGCGTGCTCTCTATAAGCCAGCATGGAGCTCAATTTTGGGTCGGCGTTCGGGACATTTATCTTCGAAAAAATGCTAATGATCATTTTTGTGGGTAAGGAACTGCTCTTCATTTTTCGTCTGAACAAAAATTCCCCAGTGGTCAAATCTCGGCAGAGCCATTTTCCCACCCTGCCACAATGGTCAGGTACCTGACATTTTGGGAATTTAATGTGCCTACCATAACCTACAAATTAAAAAAAAATGCTCTTGCTGGACCAGTTGCCCATGTTGACACCTTCGTTTACTGGACTAATAGAACACCCTTGTACCATTCGGAAGAGGACATTTTTTTGAATATGATGAATTATTAAAATACAGGGTGTTCCATTTAAAATGAGCCTGCACATTGCATGATCTAATAATGAAACTAAAAATTCTGAACACCCTGTAAAAAGATATAATACATTCAACGAATGTCCAACTAGTTAGATGTGAGAGAAAATTAGCTAGAATTTGTTATACCAATGAGTTATCAATTTTTTTCGAAATGTTCACAATTTTAAGAAAGTTAGCATAACTCGGAAGCCTCTGTATTCAGGCATAGGGAACCATTATGAAGGGGTATTATATTTTTTAGGGGCAATCAGAAAATGCAATGAAATATAGGGTGTTCTATGAGAAAAAATATAACTTTAATACGCCACACTGTATTGGAACACCCTGTATATTTCAAAGTATTTTCAAATTATAGTTCAAGTTGGAGTAAAATTTGTGGTATAAAAAGATTTTCCAAAGAATTTACAATTTCTTCGATATTTGTCCGCTTCCGGACTTTTGCCGAACTCTGTATGAAGTACTAACATTATTTTGTCTTAGATTATACGCTCCTGATTTTTTTCCTATTAGGACCGGGACACCCTGTATACCAAATTTTTATAGCGTCAAACTGGTTAATCCGTGGGAACAACTAAGCGCGAAATAGTTATATTATGTACCAAGGGTATAAATAGATGTTTATGCCCTGAGGGCGACGTCTTAGTACCCGAGGGTATACACATCTGTTTATGCCTGCGGTACATACAAACTTTTATGTCATACTAGTTCGTTATTGCAATCCGATTTCAATACAAATCAGTGTTTTAAAAAATCCGGTTTGAATTAATAGGGTCAACTGCAGTCGCGTGCGGGAAAGTATCACTTTCCGCACTTGTTAGGAAAATAACTATATTGGCGTTTTTACATGCGATATCTTGAATTTTCAGTTTAATTATTGTTTAAGGCGACGTTTAAGTATGTGCATTAATGGTAAGTGCTTTGTCATAAGAGCTATCTTAATTATTGGTGGAAGTGGGAGTAATTCTTCAATTTAATTGGTGAACTATATCTTGAGATGTTTGAAAACGCAATTGAGCCGTTAATTCTTAAAATGGTTGATAATACAGACGAGTTTGGTAACTTGGACATATAGTTCCCACAAGATAGTGCTCCTGCACTCTATTACTTTGCAGTAAGACGTTATCTAGATGAGAAATACCCCGGTAGTTGGATTGGCCGACGCGGTCCAATAGAATGACCAGCTCGTTCACCGAACCTAACACCTTTAGATTTTTTTGTGTGGAATTCCTTAAATCTAGAGTTTACGCTACTAACTGCTCCTGACAGTATTGACTTTTTAAAACAACGGATTGCTGAAGAATGTAGTGCAATTTCTCCTGACACATTTCATCGAATCCGACAAGAGTCAATTAATGGGATATATTACTGCCTGGAAGTAGATGGTGCACATTTTGAACAATTATTATAAGAACTTGTTCTTAAATATTTATATTAATTAAAAGCAGAACTCAAATTTTAGTGTTCATTTATTTTAATCATCAAAAACATCGTCAATAAGAAAAATTTGACTGAATAGATATTCTGAATACATTTCAAACGAGGTATAGTTGAAATAATACCCTTCTTGGTGTGCGTCATCGATTGTTGATGTCTTTCTAACACATTACGCAGGAAGAAATGGAAAAAAGGCAGGTCTATGATTAATCCTAATCAAAATATCATAATAAAGAACCGTTTAAATGTATTACAAACGTTAACCCTAATCTTTGACTTACTAAAATTTGATTGGTTGATGTTTAGATTACGCTCAAGCTCAACCTATCAATCGAGAGTTTAAAATACTAAGAAGGCGTTGCTTTCATAGCGGCAATAAGTCTTACGTCTTTTTCTACCGTCACACTGACAGTTCTTGACAGGTCTGTACTTTGTTGTTTACGGTCAATTATTATTTATGAAAAGTGAATATTAATCTTATTGTTTTATTTATATGAATAATACAAAAATATGCCTGAATACACGGAAAAACATCAGTATTTTAAAAGTTCTCAAGTATTTTCAGTTAGAAAAAGAAGCTGGTAATTATTAATTGCATAGCCTTTTCGAATTTCGCTAAATACAATCCTGATGATCTTATTTATCAAATTTAAGGTTAGCTATATGTCAAAATAGCAAATAAAATAAACGACATGCCGAAAACCCGGTTATACGTCACAATCGATGACGCACACCTAGAAGGGTATTATTTTAACTATATCACTTGCCATAATGTCCGATTCAATATTATTGTATTCTGTTGCATCACCGATGCCTATTACGTCACCTGTTAACACTAGTAGAGGAGCTTACTATAGTTCATTTTCACCCCCCAAATTTCTGGTCTATCACCATTCAAAAGAGAAATTGGGGGAGGAGACTTTCGAGACGCACTGTATATTTGACATAAAATACTTAATATCATCTGTAAGTTCCTTGTGGCATTACTTATTCTTTCGGAAATCAAACCACAATAATGTTTTTTTTTATTTCGACGTTTCGGTAGCGTTCCAGCTACCGTTGTCAAGATTAACCAGCAATAAAATTGATAAAATAATTTTTGGTCCCTGTCTGACACAACGAAAAAAATATGACAACTATAACTAACAATAATATTTTGAAGTTTAAGACTACAAAACTTTGTTGTCAAATTTTATTAAGGTCCATTCATAGTAGATCACACCTATGGTAAAATGTGGAATAAAATATTTTATTTTATGACATTCTAACGATATGATAGTCTACTAGAAATGGAATCCAGTGAAGTGCACGTTCCAGGAACGGTTTTTTTTTATTGGAATAGCGCTTTTTTTTAGCTTATTTTGGAGATGTTGTTGATAAAACGCGTTTGTTGTTGCTTTTTTGTGTATGATCATTTTTGTTTTCAAAACATGTATAACTCAGTTTGGTGATTTTGTGTATTGAAGTGTGTATCGATTAACAACTATTCCAATGATAAATCATAAGAAAACCTGGATAAAAACTTATGATGCTATCCTGATAACGCAGGTAATTGATAATTGGAAATTTCTCTTTCTAACATTGGTAACCAAATTTGACTACATTCAGCTGAAATACTAGCTACACATTTATCTGCATTTAGTTGTATCAAAGCACTTTCTTTGACTTTTCGTCTTTTATTATTGGACTCTTTCAATATTATTTTTGTCGAATCCCATTGAATTTTATGCCCCTCTTCCCAAGCATGTTTACAAATACCTGACTTAAAGAACTCCCTTGTGAAATGATCCTACCAAATCAATTGAAAACAAAATTTATAAGACACTTTTCAAATTCAAGAACGAATTTGCTAATCGTGAAAGAACAATGTTAACACCTAAATACAGTAAACCACCACATTTTTATGGTTTACCAAAAATTCATAAACAAAACATACCAATTACGACCAATTTGTAGCACTATTAATTCCCTATGCAGCAAACTATCAAATTATACATTAAAAATCATTGAACCACTCGCAGGACAAACAGATTCACATCAAAAATAGCAGTCATTTTTTGGAAAAACTATCAGATTTAAAGTTCAACAAAAGCCATTATTTGATCAGTTTTGATGTAGTTAGTCTCTTCACAAATGTACCGGTACAGAAAACAATAGAACTTGTCAAATCAAAATTAGAAATAGATCAGACCCTTACAGAAAGGACCAAATTGAGCGTAGCAGCAATAATAGAATTATTAAATTTATGTATAACAAAAACATATTTTCAGTTCAATAATGATTTTTATGAACAGAATTTTGGTCTTGCCATGGGCTCTTGCCTCTCACCAATTCTATCAAATGTTTTCATGGAACATTTTGAAGCCAAAATAGTGAATGATCAAAAATTAAAACCAATTGTCTGGTGGAGATATGTAGACGACATTTTTGCAATATGGCCTTATGACTTAGTATCTCTAAATGATTTTTTAATAAATATAAATGAAGGAGGAAAATCTATAAAATTTGAAATTGAAAATAACAATTTCTTACCATTTTTGGATATTCTTATCAATAAAACACCTACAGGGTATGAAACAAGTGTTTATCGGAAGCCAACACACACTAATAGGTATTTGAATTTTGAATCAAATCATGCTATAAGCGTTAAAAAAGGAGTGGTAAAATCTTTATACGATAGGGCCAGAATCATTTGTTCTAATGATAATCATTTCACAAAGGAGAAAACTCTACTGAAAAATGTTTTAAATACCAATAATTACCCGGCAGAATTTGTAAATAAAGAAATCAAGAATATAGAGAAAGGCTCATTGTTAATACCCCATAAGAATAACAATAATATTAATAATTCAGCTAACATAATTTTTAAAAACTTGACAATACCGTATGTTAGGGGTTTGTCAGGAAGAATTAAGAAAATTGGTAATCAATTTAACATTCGAACCAGCTTTAAATCTAACAATACTTTGAGATCTATCTTAACAAAAACGAAACCAAAAAATGAAGAACAATCTTCAAAAAATTGCATATATCAGATATCTTGTGAATGCGACAAATTCTATTTAGGTGAAACATCTAGACCATTGAAAGTCCGAATAAGTGAACATAAAAAATACATCAAAGATAGGGAGTTCTTTAAGTCAGTTATTTGTAAACATGCTTGGGAAGAGGGGCATAAAATTCAATGGGATTCGACAAAAATAATATTGAAAGAGTCCAATAATAAAAGACGAAAAGTCAAAGAAAGTGCTTTGATACAACTAAATGCAGATAAATGTGTAGCTAGTATTTCAGCCGAATGTAGTCAAATTTGGTTACCAATGTTAGAAAGAGAAATTTCCAATAATCAATTACCTGCGTTATCAGGATAGCATCATAAGTTTTTATCCAGGTTTTCTTATGATTTATCATTGGAATATTTGTTAATCGATACACACTTCAATACACAAAATCACCAAACTGAGTTATACATGTTTTGAAAACAAAAATGATCATACACAAAAAAGTAACAACAAACGCGTTTTATTAACAACATTTCCAAAATAAGCTAAAAAAGCGCTATCCCAATAAAAAAAACCGTTCCTGGAACGTGCACTTCACTGGATTCCATTTCTAGTAGACTATCATATCGTTAGAATGTCATAAAATAAAATATTTTATTTCACATTTTACCAGAGGTGTGATCTACTATGAATGGACCTCAATAAAATTTGACAACAAAGTTTTGTAGTCTTAAACTTCAAAATATTATTGTTAGTTATAGTTGTCATATTTTTTCGTTGTGTCATATAGGGACCAAAAATTATTTTATAAATTTTATTGCT
Organism: Galerucella pusilla; assembly: GCA_910591695.1. NCBI lineage: Eukaryota > Metazoa > Arthropoda > Insecta > Coleoptera > Chrysomelidae > Galerucella > Galerucella pusilla. The sequence goes on from CAJUYI010001196.1 coordinate 69,470, forward strand.
AGTTAATCTTGACAACGGTAGCTGGAACGCTACCGAAAGGTCGAAATAAAAAATAAAAAACATTATTGTGGTTTGATTCCCAAAAGAATAAGAAAAAAGAATAAAATACTTAAATTTCGTCACAATATTGTGTGTTCCATTGATTTACATGGAAATCATCAAATTAAATGAATTATTTTAAATATAAACTTACCTATGGTAGGGTCAGGATATGGAATATTGCCAACATATTTTGCTTGAATCGAAAATGGTTCTTGTCTATAAAATGTCAATAATTTAGAAAATGGGACAGCGTGATTAAGAGGAAAGGCCTCTAATTCTCCTGCTGATTCTCCTCCAGGACTTGCATCCCATGCTACAGAAATTGGATAAGCCTGAAATTAACACCAATAAATTACTATTATTGAATTGTCTATGTAGAATAAATCATGAAAGATTGAGTAGTATATCGTGCGCATAATCTCCCCATCCCCACATTATATTATGAATCATAAAACTTATGTTACTAAACGTTTGAGCAACTTAACGATTATACACATAGGCCAAACCTTCGATTATTCAACAGGCTAGATGAATAATCAGCTATTCCGACAACACACTTCATTTGTAACAAACATCTAAATCGATTCTATAATTCCAAAACAGGGATAGCAAAACACATAGCCATGGCCACCTCTAGCACAAGGCCGGAATCCGTGGCGCACCTGTCAAATAGTGGGCCGATGAGAACGACTTGTAGGCCTACTACAATGGTGAGAAATATGAAACTAATCAGGCTAAAAAACATTTTTCCGTCGACCGTGTATCAACATATGCTATTAACGTTCTCAAAATTAGACATAATCATACATTAAGGGCCCGTTATTGAATGAAAATATGACCATAAAAACATGGCTTACGTTTTTCATTCAGTTAATTTTTATTGATAATTTTAGATGAGACATAAGGTGTTATATCGATTGCCAAACTGTTAAGGTAGTGTGCATGATAATTTATATGGGTTTCTTGTTAGTAATAAATTCAACAGACGTTGTCAAATATCCCCAATTTTGGGCAATGAAGATTGAAATGATATAAAGGTGACACATCCTTCATAACAGTATTTTATAGACAAATGTGTGACAATGCAGCGAAAATATTGTTATTTTATCAAGAACTGAATGAAATAAAAGCGGCATAATTAGCGCCGTAATTCAAATATGGTAGCCAAAAATTCAGTCTTATTTGGTTGAACCGATTTGGCATCAGAGGGAGCTGACTGAATCAGTATCATTCGAGTGATAGGTATATATCGAGAGGATAGTTTCCGATATTATGAGACTCTAATTTTCCAATCCAGTGTTGCCAGAACGGGTACAATTGTATCAGATTTCGTACTCTCGATAATCTAAATGTACACTGGTACGTGTGTAATGCAATAATATTGGCTTGTTAACTTTTAATAGCGAAAGTATTAGTTATACACGAACGACTTCAAAGCGTTTTTCATATAGACAATCAAAGATCTCGCATTATATCTTCCCTTTATAATAATAAATCACATTAAGCTAAGTTAGATGTTTAAAAGTGATTTCATTTATTTATATTGTGTTATGGAATATAACAATTTGATATTTTGATTTTATATCAATGAATATTATGTTCCATGTATGTGAGTGAAGAATCAGAATTCCAAATCAAACAAAATTTTATTCAATATAGTATTTATTAAATTATTTGAAAAATTCTGTTACATCATATGTATGCATGTAGACTCTCTCTCTCTCAGGGTGTTTTGGGTAAGGTAAGTTATCTAAATTTAAGGAAAAATTAAATATGATGTAAATATTAAACGTTAAGATTAAATATTAATTTGTTTACTATCTCCAGATTGCAATCCGTGTATGGTCTCCTATTCTATTACAACCTATATTAAATTAAAATTAACACAATCGCGCACAAATAGCTCCTACTTCTGGTCTCGTACTAATACGGGTACTCCTAGTTGTAATAGCTTGCTATCACATAAAAGAAAAGGCTTGTTCTCTGAACAAAAAAGAAGTTCGGACTTGCGCAAAGCAAGGATCGTTGGTGTAAACGACTTTACTAGTTGTCGTTACAAGTTTGAGTATAAAATGATTTATATTACCAGTTTTCTTGTGATTTCTGTCTTCTGGACACTAATTATTTGTGTTAAATTGAAGGTAAGTTATGTAATCTACCTTTGATTCACTGCTACTTTCATTTTCTAGTTTTCTTCCAAAATCATTTCGAAAAATCTTTTCTAACACCAAAAAAAATCTCTCTCCCCTTAGTTACGTATCAACCTTCCCACTTTCTTTTTTTGTTTTTGTTGCTAACGAATATCCTCTCCGTTTCTTCTTTCCTTTTTTTATAAAATTCCTAATGTTTGTTAAAATTTAGTTACTGACAGTTCATATTGTCTAATCAAAATAAAATGTTCATATTGACAAATATCATTTTCTAATGTCAACCTTATCAGCTTATCTACAGGGTATATAAAATATCTTACATTAAATGTAAATAGTAATTTATTCATCTTAACGTTATTGTTCAAAATGATGGATATGACATAAATCTCTCATGTACATATGATGTAAAACTTTCTAAGATTTATCATTATTTAATTCTAATTATGAGCATCTCAATTTCAGTACAATTGATTTATTCAATTGAATGTTGTTTGTTTTTGTAGGTTTGAGTAAAATTAAAGGATTTGTCATGGTTTTTTAATATTTTCGGTATTTAGGCTAAGATCTGGTAAATAATTTAGGCAGTAGCTGGCAACAGTGTTCTTGTTTTCGTTCCAGTTTAGGATAGGATAGAGTTGCCTGTGGTTTTAAAAACGTAAAACAAACATGACGTACACACGGAGGAAAAAAAAGCGTCATTCAAAATTTATATACAGTGTGGAAACCACTTATGGAATAAAATTCTTTATGTCATTATTTTAGAAAATTATAAAATATGCCGAGACTCGTCAACTTTTGAATTGAGTTGTGCGTTATGTAAACATAAATGTAAATGTACTGGGTGACTCACGCAAGTACGCCATAGTCGGTGTTTTTTTTAATGAAACACCCTGTATATTTGCATATTTTTGAAATCCTCTTAATGAACCGATTCCAAAAAACTAAATAATGTATGGTCAATTATGGATTTTACAGGGTGAAATTTTAAAATTAATAATTTATTACACTTGAAATATTGGTACTTTTTAAAATTAGCTAAATATGGATTTATCAAAAATCTAAACTAACTAATTATTAGATGTATTTGTATATTAAACAAAACCTACTACGCCCATGAATTTTATCATAAATACTTAAAAATTGCCTAAAAACGCCAATAATTAGACAAAATCGGTAAATAATGTGGATTGTTTTAAATCGGTAAATAATGTGGATTGTTTTCTATTCTGTCAGTTGTTGATGTGTTGACAATTTATACTGGAAAAGTAAAATCTTCCCCAATAAATGGATTGGACGAAGAGGTGGAAGAGTGGCCAGCTAGATCGCCAGACCTTACGCCGTTAGATTTTTTCCTGTGGGGTTATCTCAAGAACAAAGTATATGAAACACAACCAACTAGCATTGTAGACCTCAAAGACAGGATAACTACAGAAATACGGAATATTTCACCTCAAACTTTAAACGAAGTTAAGGAGTTCTATAGGAGACTGTGCTATTGCCAACAACTAGGTGGAACATTTTTAGCATTTATTTTAATGTATTAAAATCAAATACATCAGGTATTTTATGTATGTGTTTGATAACTGTAAAAATAAAAATTTCACCCTGTATAATTCATAATTGACCATTCAGTTTGTTGGAATCGGTTCATTAAGAGGATTTCAAAAATATGCAAATATACAGGGTGTTTCATTAAAAAAAAACAACAACGACTATGGCATACTTACATTTATGTTTACATGACACAAAACTCAATTCAAAAGTTGACGTGTCTCGGCATTTTTTATAATTTTCTAAAATAATGACAAAGAATTTTATTCCATAAGTGGTTTCCACACTGTATAAAAAATAATCGAAATAAGACGGAAAAATAATAGAGATATAAATTTGATAATAAATAGGGTCACAACGTATCAACAACAAATAATTCACCCTCGTTGCCTCGTTACCTCTGGTTAACAGATAAGAAATTTAAATTAAATCGAAAACTATAACATCTCAATAAATATATCACTCGGTATTGTATCGAATGATACAAACTGGCATGGGAAGTGGGGATCAGTGGTGAGCGACACGTGATTATTTGTCCGGTACACGGTTGATCAAGTATTTATTCAAGATTATAATGGTAATCAACCATTGACCACTTATTTGGTCAACTAAATTACCAGTTCCAATAATATATGATCCAAATTTTGGATAAAACCATATCCTCTCCCCATCTTGTGGTTTTCAGTGGAAGCTGAGGTTCATCATTTTACCGTAGTGGCTAATAACGGAGCCTTAATGACCCCCTATTAATGCATGATTTACATTAATCAACGATTTTTTACAGGCAACCCAACTCACATCTTATACATTATATTTATATTGATAGTTACCTGTGGTGTAGGCAACCAAAAATACATTTCAATGTCATTATTTATTTTTGACAGTACTCACCTATGAAACAAATAAATATTTTTAGGTTTTGAATATTGAGAAAAACGAATACAACTTATAGATTGGAAGTAAAAGGTTTGTAACCAACACGAGTATTAAAAGGGCAATTAACAATCTCGAATATTAAGAGGGGCTTCCTCAGGTATACAAACCTCAAAACATAAACAAAGCTGGTCACTCATCTAGTAATTTTCAAGTTCAAAATATTTACGATAGATGTCGCTAGTAGTATTTAATCGGCGTTTCGATGAGATAATATACACAAAGTTTCGATGTTTTGGTTTCAAACACAATTTCTGCCAGCAGTGTAGTCTGGGGCCAGCAAGTATTTTTATTTATTTTTAATCTCAATAAGTAGATTATAATTTCATTCATTTACCAGCTAGTATGTTTATTTCACTTAGGTATTTTTTTCCTCTTTAATTGTTTGTTTGTTTTGTTAATTTCGAAATTAAATAAATATTTCAATCTTTATCGTAATTTCACTTTATACACATTTTGTATAAATGAATAATAGCCATTCTACACAAGTAAAAGACTATACTTTCTCCACGACTAAAAAGAAAAAAACTTCCAGTGAGGATCGAACCTCGATCGTCCGCGCCATAGTCAACCACCATTAGGCTATAGAGCATATTTATTTATAAAAATTAAAGAGTAAATATTTACAGGGAGGGACAATCTTCTGACATTGGGGGATTACATCGTTGTGGTAAGAGATAGAACTTTAAAGTTTTGTGTGGGCTAATACTACTACAGCTACTGAGGGCACATTTTGAAAATACTTTCGATTTTACAGGGTGTTCCGAAACCACGTAACAGCACAAACTTACATTTTTTTAAATGAAACGTATTATATTTTGTTCAAGAATCGAAAAGATCTCACCGAGAGCGTTACAAAAATATAGCATTCTAATATATTATATGGGTGTTTAAAAAAGATATGGCCAGTTATTGGCAAAAAAGACCTCTTCTTCAACACTCTAAAATACATACAATAATATAACTAATTTTATAGAATTCAAATAAAATATTACTTACGGTTGCCTCTATCGTTTCAACCTTTCCAATCATGAATTTCAACTGACATCCTGTCAAATGTTAGTTAGAACTTGCAGTGTTTGAACGTAGGTCACTATAAACTAGTACTGAACACTGGACACTCCAAAAAGCTATGGTGATATAATATATATTATGTTTGACATGAGTATGTCAGTGATCAGTCCAGTTCAATATTCTTTTATGTAATACGTTATTGTTAGTTATAATTATTAAATGTATTTGCTCAGTCTCAGTCTCGTCTCGTATTTTTATTATTGAATATATAACATAATTGGCGACGAGAAAGGTTGACGACATCCACATGTTTTAAGTTGAAGTTACGCGTAAATCCCGTTAGTGAGTTCATAAAGTTATTTGAAAAGAGTTATAATGGCTTTAATAGGAAGTATCGAGGCGTTTAATACAAAAGATTCTGATATCACGTCTTATTTGGAAAGAATGGAGCAGTTATTTGAGTGTAACGATATAACATTAGAAGTCAAGAAGGTTTCATTGCTTCTTACTTTGATTGGTGGTGAAGCTTATGGAGTATTGAAAGATCTACTCGCTCCAGAATTACCAAGTTCTAAATCCTATGTCGATTTAGTACAAGAACTAAAGAAGCATTACAGTCCAAAAAGGTTAGTGATTGCTGAAAGATATCGCTTTCATACTGCTTTTCAAGATCCCCATGAAGATATCAAAGCTTTTTCAGCTAGGTTGAAGAATTTGGCCAAGTTTTGTAACTTTGGTGTGTTTTTAAATGATTCGTTAAGAGACAGATTAGTATGTGGCTTAAGATCTGATGGAATTAAACGCCGCTTATTAACAGTAGATGGTCTTACATTAAGAGGACGCTTTCACCACAGCAGTGGGCATGGAATTGGCCGAAGGGCAAATAAAAGTCATGGGCTTTTCAGAAGCTCAAGTTAATAAAGTTGGAGAAAAATCAGCATTTTACAAGTCACAATACAAATCAAAAAAAGGAAATTATGGATCTAGAAGTGGTCCTAGTACTAGTACCAGTAACCAAAGAAGTCAATATAGAGAGCAGTCTCAGTCGAACCCTACTTATCGAGGTAATTTTAGAAATAGTACTTCAGGAATGAGTTCAAGTCGACGTTCAGAGAGTTGTAAGCGGTGTTGTCGTTTTCACCATGAGAATAAAAACTGTCCAGCTGTGTCATGGAAATGTTATGCTTGTGGTGAAATGGGTCACACTGGGAAGTCTCCCATGTGCCGAAACAGAGTATTTGATGTTCACGAAGAGGATCAAGATGAACCGCTGAATACAGACTCAAGTGTCGAGGAATTTGAATTAGGCTTGTTAAATGAAGAAAATACTGATAGTGAAGATTGTAAGTTGAAATCTTTGAAAACGAACTTCAGTGATAGTCTAAGGGTAAGGATCTTTTTAGATTATCATGCCGTAAACATGGAAGTTGACTCTGGTGCAGTCCGATCGGTAATGCACGAGAATGATTATAATAAATTATTTAACAATTTGGTGCTAATTCCAGTGAATTTTAAGCTACGTGTATTAACTGGTCAAAAAGTCTTAGTTTTGGGTCAAATTGACGTCCATGTTTCATATATGTCAAATGTATTTGTTTTACCGTTAGTAATCATTAGATCTGAGTCTCCATTCAGACCATTATTGGGTCGTAATTGGTTGAGTGTTTTGAACAAAAAGTGGAAAAATGGTCTTTTAGATGATAGTGTAGTAATCAAACAAAATTTGGAAACAGTTAATATTATAAAACAAGATACTGAATTCAAAATTAAATTAGTAAACCAGTATTCAAAATTGTTTGTTGATGAACCCAATTCATTCATAAAGGAGTTTAAAGCTGAATTTAAGTTGAAAGATGGAGTAAATCCAATTTTTCATAGGGCTTATGAAATGCCTTATTCACTTAAGCCAAAAGTCGAAGAGGAATTACTTAAAATGGTCAAGTCTGGGGTAATATACAAAGTCAGTCATAGTAATTGGGCTAGTCCTATTGTGGTGGTACCTAAAAAGAATTCCAACGAAATCAGAATTTGTGTAGACTTTAAAAAAAACTTTAAATCGAGTCATCGACAGTGATCATTGTGTACTACCTTTGCCTAATGATATTTTTGCAAGTCTGGGTGGTAGTAGTTGCTTCACTGTCTTGGATTTAAAAGGGGCTTACCAGCAATTACGTATTAGTGACCAGTCTAAGGAATTGTTCACAATTAATACTCATATTGGTTTATTCAGGTTTAATCGTATGACTTATGGAGTAAGTTCTGCACCAGGAATTTTTCAGTGCGTTATGGATGCAGTTTTATCTGGGTTACCAAAAACAAAATGTTATCTTGATGACATTTTAATTCATGGATCATCATTTGAAGAGTGTTATCATAATTTAGTCAATGTTTGTGAGAGGTTACAAAAGTTTAACATAAAAATCAATAAAAAGAAATGTAAGTTTTTTGAAGATTCAGTCGAGTTTTTAGGTCATCGAATAGATGCACAAGGAATTCATCCTACCACTGAAAAGATCAACTGTATTAAAAATGCTCCATCGCCAAAGAATTTATCCCAATTAAAGTCCTACTTGGGTTTATTAAATTATTACGGAAAATTCATACATATGATTTCAGCAAAACTTAAGCCGCTTTATAATTTATGCAAGGGGGACTGTGATTTTGTATGGAGTGAGGAGTGTGAACAAATGTTTCAACTTAGTAAAGAATTGATTACTTCCAAAGATGTCCTGACGCACTTTGATCCCACTAAACCAATTTTCGTGACATGTGATGCAAGTGGTTATGGGGTGGGCGCAGTATTAAGCCATCAGTTTGAAGGTGTGGAAAGACCAGTGTTGTTTGCATCTTGTACATTATCAAAGGCTGAACAAAAATATTCGAATTTAGAGAGGGAGAGCTTAGCTATTATTTTTGCGTTAAAAAAATTTCATAAATATATTTTTGGTCGTAAATTCACATTAGTAACGGATCATCAGCCATTACAGTATATTTTTGGCAGAAATAAAAATATTCCTGTTACTGCGGCGGCTCGTATTACACGTTGGGCTTTACAGCTGTCTGCATATGACTATGATATACAGTATAGAAAGGGTAACCAAATTTCAAATGCCGATGGTTTATCACGTCTACCTATAAGAGCAGATAGTGGAATATCTTCAGACAGTTTGTTATCATTTAGTTTGTGTTCGGACGCTCCAATGGATTCTTCTCATATTGCTGTAGCTACTCAAAAAGATGTTACTTTGTCAAAAGTTATAGATTTAACACTTCGCGGTTGGCCCAATTCCTTGAATGATGAAACACTTAAACCATATTTTAAACGTAAATTAGAATTGTCTGTTGATGGCAATTGTCTTTTATTGGGAAGTAAAACTGTTATACCTTATTCATTGCAAAATAAAATTATGACGTTATTTCATGAACAGCATTTGGGTATTGTTCGAACTAAAATGCTTATGAGATCATATTGTTGGTGGCCAGGTATGACAAATTCTATAGAGAAGTTCATTGGGTCATGTTCAATTTGTCAAGAAACACAGAATTTTTCTGACAGGAGTATTTTATTACCTTGGCCAAATGCTCCAAATAATTTTTATAGGGTTAATATAGATTTCTTTTATAAATATAATCACAGTTTTTTAATTTTGGTGGATAATAAATCGAAATGGATAGAAGTGAAACTGATGGACGAAGGAACAAACGCTAGGGAAACTATTATAAAGTTGAAACAAATATTTTCTGTCTTTGGCTTACCTTCAGAGATTGTTTCTGATAATGGCCCACCATTTAATTCTTCAGAATTCAGTTTATTTTGTCAGGCAAACGGAATAAAACCAGTTAAAGCACCTCCATACCACCCTCAAAGTAATGGTATTGCAGAAAGGGCCGTGCAGACAGTTAAGCGTGGGTTGGAAAAAGCTCTTTTTGTTGAGAGGGGAAAGGAGATTGGCAAAAACACAATTCTGAATCGTTTGGAGAGCTTTTTATTCACTTACAGGAATACCCCTTCTACTTCTACTGGGATTTCTCCAGCTGAAGCTGTTTTGAAAATACGCCCAAGAACAAGATTTGACCTCTTAAAGCCATCTTCCAATAATAATAATTTAAATCTTAAAGCTGATTTGTCCAAATTAAAATTGTATTCGGTTAATGATTTAGTATTTGTTAAAAACTATCAAACAAGGTTGTGGCAACAAGGTAAAATTATAAAAGTTATTAGCCACTGTACATATTTGGTAGAAATAAATAAAAATTTAAAATTGGTACATACAAATGACTTGCGTAAAAATCAATGTACTTAAAGACCAGCGGAAAGTCCTATAGCTAGTCACAATGATGACATTCTTAATGATTTACCTTTTCCGCCCAGTGCTATGTCAAACCCAAAAGTAAACGAACCAGAATGTATGATTAATGGAGGATCTGAATCTCTAGATTTACCTGTTAATGTACCTGTTTCAAGCAGAGCAATGGAATCTCCTACTACTATTCATTTGTCGAGGTACGGACGACCCATAAAAAAACCTGTTAAATTGAACTTATAAATACCTACTCAAAGTAGGGGAGGAAAATGCAGTGTTTGAACGTAGGTCACTATAAACTAGTACTGAACACTGGACACTCCAAAAAGCTATGGTGATATAATATATATTATGTTTGACATGAGTATGTCAGTGATCAGTCCAGTTCAATATTCTTTTATGTAATACGTTATTGTTAGTTATAATTATTAAATGTATTTGCTCAGTCTCAGTCTCGTCTCGTATTTTTATTATTGAATATATAACAGAACTTAGATTTACACTTCTTTGATAGAGACAACTTAAAGTCTTACAATATAAATTAACGTACTATATCTACATTTTGAAATAAAATAAAACATAAAATTAACATTTGTATTTAAAACATTCAGTTACGTAGGTACTATTCTTCATAAATATAGTACGTTTCATTTAAAAAATAAGTTTGTGCTGCTACGTGGTTTCGGAACACCCTGTAGAAACGAAAGTATTTTCAAAATGTGCCCTCAGTAGCGGTATTAGCCCACATAAAACTTTAAAGTTCTATGGTTTTGAATTAAACTAACTGTTTTTAAATGACTCCACAATATATTAGTAAAAATCTGTAAATTGCAAGTAAATTGACAATTGTTTCGATATAAATATCATCAATTTAAAGTTCTATCTCTTACCACAACGATGTAATCCCCCGATGTCAGAAGATTGCCCCACCCTGTATATATACGTATTTTTAATCGGAACCCTTAAATTTATAAATGAAATTAATTCCGGGAGGCGTACATATTCACTATCTCTACAGTTGTCTATTTTTTTCTCTTATAATATGTAAAATTATAATTTTCTAATTATTTTGACGTTTCAAACGACGCGCTGTCAGAAGCGATTTGCGTTCTCAAGTATTTGACGTTTTAAGGAGACAATTTAATTTGTTCATTTTAATTCATTTCAGCGAGAATTCTGATAATAATAGAATGTGATTGGCTAACGAGAGTGAATTATTTTTATTTTTCACTGGTGTGAAGAATTTATATCATTATGCAGCTAATTATGTAAAAATAATTTGTGCGTTATTATTCAGTCGTGGAGAATAGTATATTATTAAGCGAGCAATTTATGATAGCCATAATTCACGATGGGTGACGTTTGCGTCACGAGCCGCAGGCGAGGGGCGCAAGTCACCCAAGTGAATTATGGCCATAAATTGCGAGTAGAATACTATACTTTGTCCACGACACTCAATTTATTTATTAATAAATAAAAGTCAGTAGCGATTTGGCATATTACTAACCTCAAAATGTTGTGGCATCTACTTCAAATAATTTGACATATATAGAGATGGGTGATACTGTAGAAAGTATCAATTAGAAAATATCGTTATGAAAAGTATCAATACTAAAAATTACAATATTTTATAGATACGATATATGTCAGAAACAAATTTCCTGAACAAAATACACAGATTTAATAGTTTATTTCATATTGTACCCCCATCTCTAGTCGTGAATTATGAACCATAATACACTACAGTGTATTATGAACCATAATTCACGACAGTTGATATATGGGTACCATATACCTTTAGTTAGGAGGTAAAATATTGACTTATTATTAGGTGGTCGTGGATAAACTTAACGAGTTTTTTTGAGGATCGATTTTTTTTATTAATCTGATCGTCTGCCCTAGACCTACGCCACTTATTGAGGGACCCTACTTGGTAAAAGTACTCAACCCAGTACAAAGATTCTTACCTAATATTAAACTGCTCAGTTCAGATCACATACAAAATCCCCGCTTGGGCTCCCCTACTATAATTAAGTGTACAAAATCCACAAATAGATCCTAAACTTATTTAATGTAATTATATACCCACATATAATAGTCATCAATGTGACTTTTTATCATATCGGATACAATATTCTAAAAACATAGTAAATGATTTATTCACGTCGTATCCCAAGTTTAATAATATTAATATTAATAAATTCTACTTTTTTTCACTTCATAGTTTGTATGGTAACATAATTATGTGTATACGCTTTTAGCATATAACTGGAAACGGCCATTTACTTACTTGCACATCCGTGACACTAAATTCTCGAACTCTAATCGCTGGAGATAACATTGCGCACTGTAGAGCACAACCACGGCTCACGGCTTCATCTTGATTCAAAGTAGTACTTGGTACTTTGAGAAACACTTTTTCAATGATTTGTTTGATTGCAGGGATTCTACTAGATCCGCCCACAATTTCTACAGAATGTACATCATCTAATGTTAATCCTAAAACATGAATAGCAATAAATAAGTATGTGCAGTGACTAATAGGGGTCAACTGTCAAGACTGTTAACTGAAAGTGTATTGTTTTATTTCAAAAAGTTTTGATGTATTGATTTTTGATTTTCAACAAAAACAGTGGTAAATATTGTAGACAATGTAGAAAAGGCACGATGGCTGATTTAGAAAAATTGTTCCTCAAATATTGTACCCCTAAGGTTTATCTAAAATAGTATTGTTCTTATAGAACTTTACATTTTTAAAATAATATTCAAATATCATACCAAAACGTTAGAATAGTAATGTCTCTAAAATATTACGTCTCTAAAACATCATGTTTGATTGATTGGCTCGGACCACCAGTCAGAGGCTTGAAGTCCTCAGCACCTCAGCCATTAGGTTTTTTGTGCTCTTGGTTGTGCAGCACATGTGAACAAACTAGTAGCCCTTATCAGGCTCAACATTCTTTTCCTCAGCTCAGCTTAACCTCTCCAACAATTCATCCAGCAAATAGCACCAGAAATATTTTGTTGATTATTCTTTATTTTATTTCCCGTTTATTTAAAAATTTTCAATTCCACAATCAATTCCGTTTTCACTAGATACTTATTTTAGAATCTGACAACAGTGCCCTGAGGCTAGATTCCACGAACACGTGTTGCTCAACACAGTTGCCGTTTTTTTATCAGTCCAATTGCTAATAACGTAAAAAATAGCGAAATTGGCAACACTCTCGGTAAGCATGTTTCAATTCCGCCATCCATCTCGACACCACAGGCAAAATAAGACGTTCTGATTGGTTGCGTTGTATCTACTACTATCTACTGGCAATATGGAAATTAATAAGAATGCACGCACTCACAAAAATTCACGTACCCTCTCTATTTGTACAAATTAAATTAAACATGCTGGCATTTTTAAAAAGCTAAAGAACCCAGCTTTCGGATGATGTGAAACTATACAGGGCATTCTATTTGAATAAATCAAGTAATTTTTTTTTAAATAGCCAATTTTTTTCCTCGTCCTGTACAACTGGAAAAAAATTTTAATGTTATTGGGGAAAAACTTTTTGAAATATCAAACTTATTGGTGGAAACCGCACGTTCCATCTTTTTTCGTTTAGTCAATAGTTAATCACGTTTAAAATGTGTCAATTTTATATTTTATTTGTTTTTGTATCATCTGATAATAAATGCTTATTAAAATAATGTTTTGTTCAAATAATTTATACTATCTCAATACAATATAGGTATGTACTAAATCTTTAAAGTAAATTTTATATAAAATATTACAATTTTTGCAAAAAATCAATTTATTTTCGTCAGTACTTAAGGGTTAACTTCTTTCCATTGTTTATGTACTATCACTTAATACAATAAATACTATCAGCCATTTGCACCGGTCTTAGTTAAGTTGTGGTCAAGTTTTAATTACTAGTTAAATTAAAATGTTCCTTGCACCATGACATTTTTTCTTGAGTTAACGCTATAATTAATAGTTAAATCTAATCCACAGTTAAGGTAGGGTTTAAGATATATATAATTATTAATTAAACTTATGTCAATATGACAATCAAATGAAATACTTGGCGAATTTGCGAGATAAATTCCTATTTCAATAAAATGTGGATTTAATGGATTTTGAAGAAGATGAAGAAGACCTGGAAATCTTGTAAGATATCAGAGGGAAAATTACTTTTAAGCAACAACTTTTAGAAAAAGATTTCTTTCTTTTTGTGTAAAATCGTTTTAAAACACAGATCTGTAGCTATCTGATTGAGCCTCAATCTTTGTCCAGGCCTGTCCGTTATCCTTCCAGCTTAACGCACCTGTTTCCTTGCATTCTATTATGTGCTTGTAGGTAGGTACTTTCTTATTAAATTCAAGCACATTATTTTCTCATTTTGAAAGAAATTTGTTGATCTTTTTCTCTTTCCGCTCATTTTGAAAACTCCTACCTTTTGTTTGGGTAGTTTTACAAATATAAATATCTAGTAGTTGTCATATTTGACACCACTATTACCAACAAAATTGCAGTTTATCAAATTATTCCTAATTGTCAAGATACCAACTTGCACCTAACAAATAATTTACTAACCAGTACCTTAACCACAAATGGTGCAAAACACTTCACTTTTAATCAATGGTTAAAGTTAATCATGAGTTACTAAAGCCAAAAGATAACTGCAACCGGTGCAAACAGCAGTATTATGAACATTGCATGTGTTTATTATTTCCATAGGAAATCATGCTTTAGGCTGATTTCTATTCCGCCGTCGATCTCGGCACTCCGCTTTCAATGCCGACCACGATCTCAGCACCCACTTAACCGATGCAACGCATGTAACGTGTTTTACCTCGTACACGTGGCTCCTGCCACACGAACACG
>CAJUYI010001197.1:0-25484 GCA_910591695.1 Galerucella pusilla
TTTAATAATTCTATTATTGCTGTTACGCTCAATTTGGTTCTTTCTGTGAGGGTCTGATCAATTTCTAATTTTGATTGGACAAGTTCTATTGTTTTTGTACCGGTACATTCGTGAAGAGACTAACTACATCAAAACTGACCAAATAATGGTTTTTGTTGAAATTCAAATCTGATAGCTTTTCTATAAAATGATTGCTATTTCTGATGTATGAATTTGTCTGTCCCGCGAGGGGTTCAATAATTTTCAATATATGATTCGATAGTTTACTGCATGGGGAATTAATATAATATGTTGGGAACTCAAACTTTATTATTATTAAAAGTAGAAGAACAATTTGTGCAATTTTCAATATTAATATTTCTCAGTGAATTATTTTTCAATTCTACTTCTTGATTTGTAATTTATTTAAATGTACCACTAGTACTTGGAATTTGTACATCTTCATTATTTTCAAACTGACATATTTGTTTAGCAACATTAAGTTTGCTTGTAAGTGGCTCCTCTACATATCCCTGATATTTGATAAATATCTATCATTTACCATGTCAGAGCTCAGGATGTATTCTAACCGTTCTTCTTTTTTTTGTATCTTTATGGCCTCCACCTTGTCAGTACTTAATCATAGCTGGTTTTCGCTTTGATCATCAAATTTTAAATAATCAAAGACTTTTGCAATAGTTTTAACTCGTTGAGACTAAGTAGTAAGATATACATATATTATTGCTGTATTAGAGCAGGGTCAGACACTTGCTCTGGATTTTTATTTTATTCAAATGTTTATGTTTGTCATAAATCATCACAAAACTGACAAGAATGACAGATGAGTGCAATAAAAATTTTGTTGCACTAGTGCAAGAAAGAACCACTTTTTCCATTAAATGTGTTTCACAAAAGTGTTGTTTTTTGCATGAATGTAGAAAAAAGTGAAAAATGATTCTTAATTTGTGGATAAAATGATTATCCAACGAGAAAATTGATGTCATTATGGTAATAGCGTGGGGTGCTCGATATTAGCTGGTATAATTCCTTATTAGTTCTGTTCCGGAGTGCAGAGTAAGTGCATACTTTTTTATTGAAGCTTGAGAATACTCAAAACATCGAAGGAAAGTATTAGCATATATACGTAGGTGGCATAATAATTACCCCTTCTGAACTCAAAAACTTTTTTCAAACCAATATATCACCCTCGAAATGCTTAAAGCAATGTTTTAATAACAACGTAAATTTTAGGACTACAACCCTCTAAACCTATTCATCAAAATAATATCAGCAATATCTCAACACACAAGGTACTAACCCTTAAAATCTCGCAGGGTCGGCTTAACTCAGGTTCAATAAATTTTTGAATTATGTCAATATCAATGTATATAAATAAAGAATTTATTGAAAAATTATGGAAATTCACAGATTTCAATAGATGTGAATATAAAACAAATTAACTTTTCTCCTTTTTTACAAAGAGCTATAATTTTCTTTAGACTGGATGGTGATGAATATTGATAATGTTTTGCTTCTTTCCACTAAAATGGATTATAGTATATCAACTTCCATGTAGATTGTGGAAATATATTTAAATTTGAATATAAATGATCTTTTATTGGATAAATAATATTTTCTATTTATTTTTTCATGTATTTCCTTTGTAACGGACCTGTATTGTTTGAGAGTGGATGAAAAAAATAACGCTCTAGTTCTGTGTGCCTTTGGGACACAAACGTCAACTTTAACGATATATGAACTCATAAAGGAGGAGTGGGACTATTTCTAGAATGTAGATTAGTATAAATTACCTATTTATAAATCAAAAGCTCCGGCTATATTCCTCAAGGACCATTGAAGGATGTTTTATTAACATATTTCATGAATGTAAGATATTCTTTCCATACAGTAAGCGGATATTTAATATTTTCTTGCTACTCATAGCCATTGCACCAGTACTCTCATTTGAAAGTCACTTTTTCCCCACAGTTTAAATCAGGGAGACTGAAACATAATGTTAACTCTCTGGATAAAGCGTTTATGAATCAAAAATTGAAGGTTCTGATCCTAAATGTTGAAGATAACAAAGCCAGCCTTCAGAGCTTTGTTACCTGTAGAATTTAGACATAAAACGCAGACTGATATTAATATAAAAAAAGAACGAACACAACCCATTTTATTTCTTAGAATAGTATATGAAAGTATAAGTGGATATTAAGGTTTTTAAAACACGCGCGATTTTTCGTGCACGACGGCGAAGCCGAAGTGCTCGAAATAGACCAAGTGTTTTAAAGACCAGTTATCCACGAATACTTTACGCTATTTTTTTTTTATTGGTGCAGTTTGAAATTATGAATTCTGGTCTATAACTACTACAACAACAAGAAATGGAAATCATAGATGGGAATAAGAAAAAGGCCGATTCATGCAACGTGCATTATAATTACATTTTCATTACATTATAACTTCACTTAAATTACATTATCACTGCCTAATCAAACCAGTTCATGCAACGAATTAATTATGAACTGACAAGACTGGCAATTGATAAACGTCATATTATTTGAATCGTTTGTGGTTGTGCTAGGAGGTCAGTTATTTGCAATTATTTGGAAGTTATCAGGTTCTCTCAGCAAAAACGTGTTGGAATATATCAGTTTCTCTACTTTTGAAAGTATTAGTGGCTGCTCGAAATAGAAGGAGACCTTGGAATGACAGCTGTAACATTGTTGGCGCATGCGATTTCATGGTTTTCAGCGTTTTCACCATAGACATAGACATTTTATTATATTTCTCTATGGTTTTCACTAAAAATATAATGTAATTATAATGTATAGTTGAAAGTAGACCAACTTCTTAATGCAATAGTGTAATTGAAATTCAATAATGTGGTTGCATGAACATCATATAGGAAACTATAGTAATTAACTTTTTCTAATGTAAATGTAGTTATAATATAATGAAAATGTAATGCTAATGAACGTTGCATGAATCCGCCTTAAATGTCAAATGGTTGAATTCGTGATGTATATGATGTATACCTTGCGTAGTCATGGAAATGAGAAAAACATAAACTAATTTGTATTTTGATGGAAGTTCAACTTCATTGAGTTCTGTGAATGTCAATAGTATTAATTTAAATTCCATTTCCTAAGATTTGAAAAATCGAAATAATAATATTGCAAACAATACCAACGTCACTTTCCATTTTAATTTATTAATTTGACATTGTTAAATACTGTTCGAATAATTTACTTCTGTCAGATCAATAATAAAAAAAAATTCATTTAGACATGATTTAGACCATAGATTTAGACTTCGTTTCTCGAGTTTTGATGTTGCCACGGTAACTTTAAAACACGCGCGTTTTATAAAAAGCGTTTTTGATTATTTACTCTTGGCTGCTAGTAGCAGCTCGTAGTGATTGAATTCCGTTCGTTTATTACCGGGCGTGACGCCTAGTCTTACTTTCCCCTTGCCCCTCAAGCACATACCGAAAAGTATGAGCTTCAAGCCACGGACATTAAATATTTGACGTTTGTCCGTTTTGACGTTTATGTGAAGGTTAAGATTGTGCCGATTACGATTTAATACGATTTAAAACTTACTAAAAATAACCAAATATGCAAAATTTTATTATCAAAAACATTATAATTGAAAACTGTTCTTCTAACAACACAGGAAAATTCATTGGCATTGGCACACGTCTCAGGTGGTTTTGAGGATCCTAAAAAATCGTGTTCGTTTTGCTCAAAAGTCGTGACGACTGAGGCGTCACGCACAAGTTCTTGAAGCCCAAATAAACGAAAGCAACAAATGTTCGATTTAAACACGCTGAGGCGTGCATTAAATAGGTAAAATGATTCACCAATAAAAAAAAATATTTGAAAGTTCAAATTGAATACGCCTCAGTATTGTCATCTGTCTAGGGTTTGAAAATATATTGAGGTACTCTGGAGTGCACATGAACGGTATCTCACAGGAGCTTGTCTCACCTAAGAACTTTATATCCCCGGAATCGTTTTACCCAGGAGCTCCATATCCACTAAACACGTTTTTTCAAGACTTTATAAGGAAATCGAACTCCATATATTCCAATTCCAAAAACATCTGACAGCAGAACAATAACTCCCAATTATAAGTCTGGCATACACCATCATGTTATTTGATTGGTTGCTAGCTCATTTGACAATAAGAGAGGTTAGGTTACAGAAATGAAAAATTTTGTGGAAAAATATGATATATTTGGCCAAGACCATTTGTCTCCGGCATAGAATCTTAGAATTTTAATAACTCGAATATTTTTAATCTCCTCCGGTAACTGAAAACACTCTAATTTTCTTAAATTCAACTCACGCCTTTGTTTTAAATCAACTGCACTCCCAACTACTATTGTCATAATTTCCAACAATGCATACTCTGCTAATGTTTAATTTAAAACAATTTCAATCATTCAAATTCTTAATCTTGATTTTTATTATTCATTAGCATAAGTAATGTTTATAGCTTGACTATTTTTATTTGCAAAAACTAAGTTTAGATACAGTGGCGACGCCGCAGTGAAAAACAAGAAACAAAATTGTTTAGATAGATGATTTTGAGGACGGGTTTTGCCAATTTTTCTGTATGAGATTATCCAGCTTCCGTGGTTTTGAATAATAGATGACCTACATGTCAAGATGAAAAGAGTTTATTTCCTTTGAAAAGTGGGGGTGACAACGCTTTTTATCGAGGTTTGTGTACTATTTTATGTAGGTACAACCATAATTAATTTTCCATAATGAAATCCAGTTCACAAGTAGGCTAACCTTACTATCAGTAATATTATTATTTGACACATCAG
The DNA here is from genome assembly GCA_910591695.1 of Galerucella pusilla. Lineage (NCBI taxonomy): Eukaryota > Metazoa > Arthropoda > Insecta > Coleoptera > Chrysomelidae > Galerucella > Galerucella pusilla. The sequence goes on from CAJUYI010001197.1 coordinate 4,823, forward strand.
CAGCGAACGCATCCTTGTTCTTTAACTTAGTCAGCACTATATTGTTGATTGATTTTTTCTGTGTGAAAATGCCATCTAGTACAGTATCAATGGATTTTTTTAAATTTCCCTGATGATAAGAATTGGAAGCGAAAGCTGAACAAAGTATAGAAGTATAAATTCTGGATCCAAATCTATTCGTGATATTCGTGCAATGATATCATAATTATTCATATCATATTACCCATATATCTACGTGGTAAATGAATTATTATTTGAAAATCCACCATTCTCTAAAAGCTGTATAAAATCAGGAAACATAAGACGGACAAGAAGATGTCAGTAAATTAACTGAAAAAGAACTGAAATCCATGTACGATTTCACAATAACGACAATAAATATCAAGACTTTTACTGGGGGTTATCTGCAAATTGAGTCTGATGTTAATGGGATTTTGCTGTCTCTTCTACGGTGGCCAATGCTTGCTGTGACGCTCTTATCGATATTTGCGGACAAGAAACAATGGAATGGATAGGAAATTACATCGATATTGCGACTTATTTGAACGACTTCATTAGTAGCATAAAAGGGCCTTATAAGGATAATGTGAGGTAGAGTGTGAGGGCTGATTGTGATTAGTGACGTGGGAAATAAGTTTCGTTTTATTTTTCCTTTGAATGATACGTAATCAGAAAAAAGGAAATAAAAACATATGTTACATTTTTGTTTGCATACGTATAATATTTATTCATGTACCGAAGACGAAAAACTGTCTATTATAATGAGTCTGTAGGCGAGACAATAGACAGTTTTTGGCCGAGGAGCAAATTACGAGCTGCAGACTGGATCATTTTTCCAATAAATTTAAATGAAATGTATTCTGATTTGGAGTGTTATTCTTATTATACTACGAAATGAAATAAATCCCGAACATGAATATTGATCGTACAGTTTGTACAATTGATAATATCAATTAATGTACAGAAGATGCAAGCGAAGTTTTAATTTCGGGTACTTCTAGATGCAACGTCAGATGCAGGTGCTACAGTAGCATTAGCTCCAAATTTCCAACAGGTCACATCAGGAACAGTGAAAAATAGTTTATATAAAGATAAATTTCTCATCTTCAGCATTTAGTGAGAATTGTTATGAACAAAATGAGGGAAATGGAAGCAGCAAGAGCTGATATACTAGAGCTCACAGATGATTGAGACTTTCGAGATTTGTGCGAGCTGGAAATGATTCCCAGATCCCCTGAAAACTTTCCCATCATATGAAGGAATTTAAAAGTGATGAACCAAATTATTACTTCATTTATCATGGAAAAATGAAAGTCAATTTCACACAACCCTTATTTCCCAGACCAAATATGAAGAACACCAAACACACAGTTTAAAACTAAATTACCAAATATAAATAACAATAGTGGAAGCGAAAAAATGACATTTTTTGATGCCAGCTGAAATCTATTGGTTTCGTGACCCTTGATCTACAATTCCTTTTAGGGCGGGTTGTATCGCAGTTGGTTACCATTTGATTAACGCTAACCACTGGTTACAACGTGGTAAGTCGTTGTATCGCCCGCTAACAAGTGGTTATACGCTGGTTAAGACTAGGTTTTCTAACTACTTGATATCTGCTGGTTAACTTCATGTTTTGTCACAGAACGGTTATTTTATTAGCGTTTTGTGTAGTTTGATGTATTGACATAGAGAGGGGATTTTTGTGGGGTTGTGCAGTTACCGTCTCTAGAATTCTGTATTGGATGAAATTTTTAAATAGACCTCAAAGTAAATAAATTGTTTAGACGTACGATGAATATTCAAAGAGACAATTTGAGAGACTTGGAATTGTCTGACGATGAAGACTTTGTGGAGCTAATTGAATTGGTACTATTTCCAAGGGCTCCAAGAAATTTTAGAATAAGAGAAAACCATTTTGTGAAATGGAACAATGGAGAGTTTGCTGCAATATTTAGACTATCTAAAGAAACTGTCGTGATGATTGTTGACAAAATTAGAGACACGATTTCCTGCACTTAAAATGAGTAAGTTGAAATATTTTTAACAATCACAGTTCATAATATTATATAATTTTTTAGAACCACATCATTGAGTGCTGAAGAGAGATTGTTGGTGAAATTGAGGTATTTGGCTACAGGATCTATTTTGCAGGTATTGATAAATCTACAGCCAGCCGTGCAATTTATAAGATTGTATCTAGCATTGCACAACTGCACAGAGAGTTGATTAAAATGCCTGAAACTCAAGATGAACATGAAATTGTTAAGCAGCAGTTTTATGCCATCAGCCGATTTCCTCGGTATATTGGCACTATAGACTGTACACACATCAGAATAGTCACCAGGAGGTAACAATGCTGAAATTTTCAGGTATCGGAAAGGATCTTTTTCATTTAATGTTCAAGCCGTTTGTAGAGCTGATCTTGTTATTCAAGACATTGTTTGTCGTTGGCCAGGATCTGCTCATGATTCTACAATATTCAATAACTCCAGATTAAGAGCAAGGTTTGAAAATGGTACCTTTGGTAATTCTCTACTTGTTGGTGATAGTGGCTACGGTGTTAAAAATTACTTAATTTCTCTTTTGATAAATCCTGTGTTCCCAGCAGAACTACTTTTCAATGAGAGCCAGATAAGGACAAGGAATCCTATAGAAAGGTGTTTTGGTGTTTTAAGACGACAGTTTCCGGACCTGGCGATAGGTATTCGCCTCAATGTTAATAAAGTACAGGAAATTGTAGTTGCTTGCACCATATTGCACAATATAGCATGCCAAAGAGGGGATCCAGTTCTTCCAGTTGATCCAGCATTAGAAATGGCAATTCAGGAGACAAATAACATGAATTTCCAAGTATTGCCAGACATCCCTAGGTTTAACAACAACAACGCAACTAGATACAATTTAATACATCAATATTTTCAAGGATTATAGATTTGTTATAATTATTATGTAATATTATTTTATCAATATATTTATGTTTGAATGTTTTTTGTATCAACAAAAACTACACAACTCAATTTATATTTAGGTTGAATTTTAAAAAGTATGCTAATATCACAATATAACATCAATCACGATCGACAAACAACGTCAAAGTACAACATGAAGTTAGGTAACAGTTTTACCAACACCACAAAACTCTCAGTTACGTGACCAGCAACTAACTATCTGCGCGGCAACTCAACAACTGGTTAAAAGTTAACCATTTGTTTCGTAACCAGTGAGTTAACCAAATGCGATACAACCCGCCCTTACACCGAGAAAAGGCTTAACTACTGGATAGTGTTGAACATAGTTTAACCACTGGTCCAGTGACCAGTGGGTTAACCTGCAGAGTTACAGCACACCCTAAGGAGAGGTGTGTCATATTAAAAGCGAGTGCTCACCTCACTTACTTTCGATAATTTTTTGTTAATAAACTGTGCTAAGAAAAATTGACAATTTAATTCATGTATAAAAAATCGCATATGCCACAGTGCAATTGTCACTTTGACAGCGGCAAAAGTTAGCTTTAACTTTTACAGCGATAAATAAACTCCAATGTTAAAATGTCATATACCTGGAAATGTTATTGTCAATTTGACATCGATAAAAAAGGTGCATCCTTTTTTATCGCGATAAAAACTACTCTTCCTCAATATCTAGTAAGCGGACGTCACTTTTACACAATGACAATGACTTATAATTTCAATATTCTGTCGTCAATTTATCTTGCCAAAAAACACTCGAGCTTTTCTTTTATTAGATAAATTTCTCTTCAACTCAAAGTTTCACCAATCACTAAATTTGCTCGAAGAACTGACGTGTCGTGTCGTGTCGTGTTTTTAATAGTTGACAGTTATTCTCGTCAAATTGCTGGGAAACAGTTTCTCAGTAAACAACCTAAATTTACCCGATAAAATACAAACTACTTGTGCAATTATAAGTGATAAAATACTTTCAAATGGAGCAATATACAAATTCACTGAAATGGCGTTCCTATTGTTTGTTTTCTTGGGCATAAAATCAATTCTGTTGATACTTTATCAACACAATGTATAGTTTTCTAGAAGAAACATGTGTATAATAAAATTTCTGTCTATTCGAAATTCAAAAATCTTCATCACTTTTTGTTTCAAATAAGATACCTGACCAATACCTAAGGGCTAGAAATGAAAAATGTGAAAATCAATGTAACTTTTTCGAGCTTAAATCTTCCATTCCCCCTCCAGTGAAAAAGTCAATATATTTACGAAAAGGACAAATTCAAAGGTGCCGACTTTATCACGAGACCATTACTAACCCTTTCAAGTTCTCGTTAGCGAACGCTTAAGGCGCTTACCACCCTCATGGTACCTCAGCCCTTATTAAACTTAGTGTATCTCAAGTTGAAATATAATATCTTCTAGGCAATTCCGTTGATTCGAGCACACATTGTTTTGTCCGCCCACACGTAATTTAAAACAGTTTCCGAAAGAAGAATTGGCGTATTAATTAGTTGGTATGATTTTTTTTAAATTTATCACAATTAGGTTTGTTGAAACCATGATACATTTTGGTAAGAAATTCCCTTTTTGTCAATAATTTATTTGATAAGTGTGCATTTATTTTCTCAAATCAACCTTACAAATTCCAAAGATTCTTTTTTTAATATGTATATTATGCGCATCAATCACTAGGATTATTAGCGCTAAACAAGAATATAAACGACAATTACATTATATAGTTTATTCACGATAAAAAGACGATGCCGTTGCAAAACAAAATATTGTGATGTTGCCAAGCTGTAGTTTTTTTATTTACCTGACGAAAAGTAGAAAAGTAAACCTGATGTTAGATAATGTACAATTACTCACTTCTCTTATAAGATATAGCTTATAAGCGGGAGAAGTGGGTCCACATTTCGGCATTCTCGTTTAAAATAGCTTAACAAAGATGTTACCATCTACTGACATTTACTGTTCAGCTGCTTCGACATTTTATTAACTACACACTGCAAATATGTCTAAATAACTAGTTATGAAAATAACTGTTTTTTTTTTAATCTTGAAGAAGTAAGCACCGAAAAAACTTGAATAATAGAATATTAGACGATGATCGAATGTCAATAAACGTCAAAACAAACTAAGGAGTTTTACCAGTTGATCTGACAACGTCTTGAAGTTTTGCCAACCGGTTAGCTGTAAATTGCCCTGGCTGTTGAGGATATTAACTGTTGGTAAATTAATATTTATTCTGATAAGCAGGGAAGTAACTGAAAATGACTTTTTATCGTGAAAATCCTATAGTTACAAACATGATCAATCAAATTACACTGGTGAATTTTTGAAAATATAACATTATAAGAATGGAACGTCAAATTTTATGGACTTTGGAAAAATTTTCACCAAGTGCCTCTCGTTATTTGGTTGGGAATGCTATGTGTTTGCCTCTGAAGCCGGAACTGCATTCTCAATTCCAACAGTACATGCTGATTGCTGCTGGAATGCACCGTGGAATGGGACATCAGATAGTCGTGAGAGAATTTTGTATTTTCGAGGTACGATAAGATCGTTTGCTCTCTTCATTCCATCGGAAGTGATCTCCAGAGGCTCACGTCTATTTCTTCACTCCGCGAAGCTTAGAGTTTACTTTAGTCCAAGAAGCCAGTATTTATAGATTGATGTCAGTTTTTATAGATTGATGTTTTATGAAGTTTTTTGCAACCGATACAAAAACTTTTAAGACTGTGTTAGAATTGAGGTCCTGGATTGCATCCCTTGCTTCTGTACCTGCCTGTTCATATTCAGGAATTCCAACGTGGGGGTCCCACATGAATTTGACAATTATATGAGCCTCTTGTAGCTGGAGTATTCTTATTGATTTGCACCAAGTAGTTTGTGGGAAAAATATGCTAGAGACCTTCAATGGAAGTTAGAGATTCAGTTAGTGGTTATTAGAAACTGTTGGGAACCATCATGACTCGCAAAACGCACTGCTCAATAAATTTCGTATAACTCACCAGTGAAGACACTCGCATCAAGTGGTAATATGATTTTAATAGACTTGGTTGGTGCAATAACAAAGGCGTCCATTTTTTTTCCATCTTGAAAGCATCAGTGTACAATTGGGAGCATTCGTGAATTGGAAAGATTTTTCCATAAAATGCATAGAGGACCTCTCCACCTTCCACTACACACCGAAAACATTCGGTCCCTCCAACATATCTCATAAATTCCAATAAAATTTATTTTAATTGGGCGATTTTTATTCGTTAATTAGAAGGCGATTGAAACATTTTATCACTAAATTAAAATCATCCGAATCACAGTTTTAACAACGTTTAAAGGACCAAAACCACGCTTCAAATATTCTAGATATCTAGAGATAAACAAATTGAAGAATAAAATCCATATGGGAGAAAAAGTGAGGTTATAAATCAATATGGTAGAAAGTACTCCATTTTAATCTCAATTTGAAATTCCAATACGTTCATATTGGCAAATAATCGATTAATTTCAGGTATAATTTTGGAGTAAACCAAAATATTTATCACCGACAAATTGTTTTGCATCCTGAATTTCTCTGCAACTGTTTCAGAAGATTGTAATCATCTATTAGAACCTCAGCCAATTCTTGGAGATCTTGAACTTTATACGAATATAGACTTTCCACAAATACCATAATTTCTTGACAATACACCTGTGAATGTCTTACGGTTTTCCTGAACATACTAATCTTGTCACTTTAGATCTACTTATATGTTGGCATTCAGGATATAAAAATATAAGCAGCCTCGTCATCGGAACGTTTGCTATCATCATATCTAACTAACATTGAGATTTTGATTGGTTGTTTTCCAATAAATATGCCATTATTCATAATTCATTTGTAAACTTCGTGCTAAATTTGGAATAAGTATCAGTTGCGACAATTTGTACATAAATAATGATATGGTTGTTGTCTTTGATGCCTACCATTGTCTTTTGTTCGATCTTAAGAACCTACAAGGTCATATCATCCGTACACTAGTAAAGGTACAATTTAATTCATAAAAGTAAAACTGATATTCCATGAGACATTTTATATTGAAGAGCTACATTGCTATTATTTCCGAAAAGAGAAAAATATAAGCTTATTAGTGAAATTTCCTCCTACATAGATTAATAATTCAAGAAAATCAAGATAGCCGCCTCAGGCTGAACGCTGACATTAAATACATTTGACATTTGCTCTAAAATATGCAGAATAACGTCTTATTCATCGTCCTAGAATTTCATAACACCACCTTTATCCTTAGTGCGAGATTCTTCAGCAAAGCTACATTATTTCAAACCAATAATCTTGAAGAGTTATAAATTGTCTTCAAATTGTTCTCAACTTACAGCTACATCTTCCTTCCACCTATCTTCAGTAGTACTACAATTTTACAACAGTATATTTTTATTGGTATAATAAACGCCACGAAAGATATATAGCTCCAGTTTTCCAGTTTTATATTGTCTGAGTGATATACCGTCTCATATTGTTACATATAAACTTTGTACTTTCCCGTAATTAATCAAGAATAACTTCTCACAGCAACAATAAACAAATAAACAATCCGGGCACCTAAAAGAAGCACTAATACGCCATGAGGACGGTTTACAAATTACACAATTAATCGTCCATTGAGAATTTATATCAGAAATAAACTACAAACCAACAAGCGATGTTTTAAGTGACATCTATTAGTGTTATAATAGCCGACAATTCGTTTTTAGTGGCGGATATATGTGGTTCCAATTTGTAATATGGACAGACTAGTACTATTTAGCTTTGCGGCAACAGCGGTTAAATCATAAAGATACGTTTTCTCTTTTAGTTTACATTTACAAAGCGATTACATACGAAGATCGTTTTTTATAAAATAAAGAGTCGCAAAACATTGGGTAGATCTGTAATCGTTTTTCAATATCCTTCTAACACATTACGTTGGAAGGAATGGAAAAAAGGCAGATCTGTGATTAATCCTGATTAAAATATCACAATAATGAACCGTTTTAATGTATTACAAACGTTAACTCTAGTCTTTAACCTAAAAAATTTGATAAGTAGTTGATGTTTAGATTAGGCGTAAGCGCGACCTATCAATCGGTAGAAATTATAACATTCAAAATAGAGTGACGTACCATTCGTAGCGGCAATGTGTCTTGCGTCTTTTTCTAATGTCCCACTGACAGTTCTCGTCAGGTCAGTATTTTGTTGTTCACGGTCAATTATTATTTATGCAAAGTGAATATTAATCTTATTGTTATATTTATTTAAATAATACAAAAATAAGCCTAGATACACTGAAAAACATCAGAATTTTGAATGTTCTCAAGTATTTTTAGCTAAAAAATGAACCTGGTAATTATTAAGTCCATAGCCTCTTCGAATTTGGCTGAATACGATCCTGAAGATTTTATTTATCAAATTTGAGATTGGCTATTATGTCAAAGTAGCAAATAAACGGCTATTGAATGTACTATACACATTTATTAAAAATATGCTTAAATTATGTATAACCATTTACAAAAGAGCATAAATGCATAACTATATAAAGTGTGTGGTGCTATGGTCTAGGATTTGGTGATTTTGTTTCCACCAGGAAGTAGCTTGGATGGAGGTTGTAGAAACTCAATATTGATGGAGGATACAAAAGGTGAAGGACTATCATCATGTCATGTTATCAAGCAGCCATTGGAGCTCTAAGTCGGAATGCACCAAGAGTTCTAACAGGGGATCTAACGGGACACTGTTGCCTGAATGGCTGCCTGGAAAAGCTGAAAATAATGGAGGAAGAAGAGTGTAGATTATGTGATATTCAAGAGGAAACCTCTATTCATATACTTACGGATTGCATAGCAATTCAGAATCCTAGGAGGAGAATCCTTCCACCGTGAAGTAGGCCTAAAGAAGCTAAACTAAACTATTTAATATTTTCTTGAAAAATGAAGGAGAAGTGAAGAGGCACAATAGGTCTTTTAGGTATCAGTGGATGTCACTCCAATATTCATACATCGATGATTCAAGGAAAGAAACGTATCTATCAAATTCTATTGATCTCAACCTAGACGAAGATTAGCTCTAATATGTCTTATAGTCCTGATGCTCTTTCTTCTGAAGTTACTAATAGTTTCTTCTTGATGTTTATTGAACAGTTCCCATCTCTGATCTAGTAACAAATTCCATACTAAGAAATTGTACAACCGTATACCTTCTGAGCTCAAATCAGTTCATACCAGCAATAGGTGCCAAACATTGACAAAGGTTAGACCATAATAGTCAAGAAAACATATTTGTATTCTGTGTAAATATTAATTTATTAAAATCGCAGAGCGCTTTCGGCTATTAAGCCATCTTCAGTGCTTACCTGCAAGTAAGTAAAAAAGTTGGAAAATATAAAAAAAAGTAGATAAAGAATTACTTACTCGTCAGGTAATTTATAGAAGACACTTTGACAACTCATTGACGTCATAAATTAAAAATATAGGATAACATTAAAATTTAAATTAAAATGATCCCCTGTTTAGGGTTTGTTAAATCTAGATATTGAACATTATTAAAAATTTTGTTAAAATTATTTTAGACTGAACTCCGAACACGTGTTCGTCTAACGGATGTTGAAGTGACAATCCTTCAATTTTAAAAAATTAGCATATGACAAATGACAGTGAACATAAAACTCAATCATTCTAACAGGAGTTTAAAAATGACATTGTAGAAATTTTTTTCAAATGTCCCAAAACAGATATGTAAACTTCCTAAATGAAATTATAAATAAATAATTTGATATTAAGGTCTAATGAGAACCTATCAAGTTATAAAATACTGAAAAAGATTAAGGGTCTAATGAGAACCCATTACTAAATCTTATTCAAAATAGAAAATTCACATATATGTCAAGAGAGATCCAAAAAGTAAACAAATTAATCTAAACAATTAAAATGTTAATGTAAATAATAATGAAATAAATTATCTGAGAATGATTCCAAACAACATAATTAAATAAACATTGTAGTCTGTTAGTCACCAATAACAAAACACATCTAATAAGGGAAAATAAATTTGATTAAAGTCTAATGAGAACTCAATATTCAAATCTAATTCCAAAAACGAATGAGATTAAGGGTCTAATGAGAACATCTTTACAAATCCAATTCAAACTACATAACACATAATACACAGTGGCAGGACTTCATATTTTGCCTTGAGTATTTATATTACGTTGTAATTAACTTATTATTTTGATAAACATCAACTATGCTAGCTTCAAATTTTTCCGAACTCATTAAAAAAAAACCCAACTGAGAATATGCTGTGATGAGAGTGATATTTGTTCTCTTTGAACCAAAGGTATGCTGAGCAAAATGGGTAATTTTCCATAATATTCCCCAGTTAATGATTTTTATGAAAAATAACTAATACTCAGTTAATTGAATAACAAAAAATATTGGTCTGTTGTGTATTACACACTAAAACTGGACGTTTGAGATAACACAATGATAATATTTAAAAATCAATCTGTCACATTTTTGACGCCAGCACAAGACAATTGCTATTGATGGTCAACCATTAATGGGTTAGTACCATAGACAACTGAGATTAGATATTAGAGACCTAACACCTAAAATGCGTTCACCTTAATTAATAGTGGCCAACTAAGTAGAGATATGGCGCCTTAATAAGATATCAAACGTCAAAACTAAATGATAACAGGGTGTTTAAAAGTCCTGTTTATATACAGAGTGTTATCGATATGGTTGTTACTAAGTAATGGAAATTGAAGATTATGTTGTGTTCAAAAGGTTAAAAAGCATTTTAGTTTGATCGTAAATTGGTTTTATTGGACTGATAAACGGTTTAATTGTTAGCTTTTTGATATTAAATTGATTTGAAAAAAAATGTGGTTGGGTGATAGAGGAGAGTTTGAATAATACTTTATAGCATGTGTAAAGCTGATAACGTGAATGGTTCTTATTTTGTCACAAACTGTCTGTACTACGAGTTAATAAACTTGTTAAATACAAGATATGATCAATAAGTAATTTTTCTTCAATTAATTATTTGTTGTAGCATTGAAACCAACATTGTTAAATTGGAGTGTATAAATATATTCTGAGATACATTTCAGTAGCATTACAAGTGTCCGAGATTATATAAAAATTGAAAATTGAGGAGACCACATACTTTTATGGGTACTTGGAGAAGTTATATGAAATACCACGCGGCTAGCCCCTAGCCGGAGAAAAAGTTCCATTTGAAAAACCGTTGAAAAACTTTGGAGCTCAATATCTAACTTTATTTCTTTGATTAGACCCATCAGCCTGGATACCGCTTCCCTTGCGTAGCTCTCTGTCCTTGGTTTTCCTTCTGCAAATAGGTGAAGCCGTACCCTTGCTAGGTCAATTGTGTGCATATGCTTGCTGTTTACAATGTGGTCAGCATTCCCACTATCATCCTCGTCGTTTCTCGACTTTGAAATGGTAGGTCGCGTGACAGTTTGGTCACATGACTCATCCATTGGTGTATTCTCTCATTGCTCTCCTTAGTGAGGCATTCAGCACCCAGGCTAGAGTCACTCTATTATGACTACCCAGTCTGTTGAGGGCATAGCGACACTCCCACGCCAGATTTCACGTTGTCGGGTATCAGCTCATCGCCTTTAGTGATGCTTGGCTGTCAAAGTAGATGACGGATCTTTGGGTACCCACCAATTGATGAATGAATGTATACCCAACTTGGTCAAGAACACGTGCTTCGTTTTCGATGGAACAGACTGTTTTTCACGACCTGAAGAGCTTCCAATGGAACGGGATTTTTCAACAACAGCTAATATCACACTTTTACTAGGGGCTACTTTATTAAAATTTTGTTCATATTTCAATAATACCTGCTGTAGGCTTGCGACCATTTCCATATGAGCGGAAATAATGCTTTACCAAAACCACTTATTCTCCCATTGTTACGATCATTCTCAAATCAACTTTAACTACTGCGTACTATTGATATGTAAAATAATAAGAATTAATTCAATTGTAATAAATACATATTTTTTTGCCGACCTATACAAAAAATGACATTTTACGTACTTATTTCCGGATGCAAAATGGTCCATTTCCGACGTCATTTACTTTTCGTCCGCCAACACTTTACTTTTCGTCCGCAAACACTTTTCTTCCGCTGTGGTTACTATGGTTACCTGTGACAATAACCCGAATTCAAAACTTGTCTCTTGCATCTTCCTCGGCAGCAGGAATTATTATCAATAATTGCACAAACTGTACGTTTAATTATCTTCTGTAAGTTCCTTGTGGCATCACTTATTCTTTTTTCTTATTCTTTTGGGAATCAGACCACAATAATGTTTTTTATTTTTTATTTCGACGTTTCGGTAGCGTTCCAGCCGAAACGTCGAAAAAAAAATTAAAAACATTATTGTGGTTTGATTCCCAAAGTGGTTTGATTCCCAAAAGAATAAGAAAAAAGTGTACGTTTAATATTCATATTCGAGATTGATTTAATTTTTCAGTATAAATACACTTCAAATTAGAATATATTTTTTTTAAATTTATTAAAATAATGATCCAGACTGTAGTTTGAAGAGTGGGAAGTAACCGAGGCCAGCAAACAGGGGAGTGCTCACTTTCCTAAAAGGTATGTAGACTGTAGAGGTCGACGAAAAAATGTAATATGCACCTCGGCGAAGAACTGTCTATGGTCTCGCCTGCTTGCTCGGCCAGACTCCACTATAATAGACAGTTTCTTGTCCTTGGATACATAAAAAAACTATTATAAGCATCTTCTATTTCGATAATGTTGTTTATTCTGAAGGGTACCGTACATAATATTCTACATATCCAAGAGAGAACAAAATACTTCTCCTCCATGAAACATCCACTACTCTAGACTCGAGTGGACTTGATACACTCTCCGGAGAGGGGAATACTACATTGTCTCCCTGTTGTTATATAATATTCTCTCTTTCACTTACAGAATGGCTACAAGAAACATGATTATTTGCCGAAACTGTATATAATATAGTTATTAATGATATATTAGATGTGGAAAAAATAGCGTGTGCCACATACTTTTAATAGTTATTAATACGTGATCGTTGTATGATATACTATTTTACAACACATTTTTTCCAGTCTTTAACTTCCAAATATTGATTTTTCAATAAATTCACCACAAAAAATGAATGCACCGCATGGAATATTATAGAAGATACCTAACAATATATTACCTGTGTATTTTTTTCGAAGGAGTTACTATGTCAACTGACGATTAAACGATCCCTCGCAAGGTAGCAATTTTTTTATCTGGACTAAATGTTATAAATGCATTAACGATCTAGGTAAACGCTGTAGAATCATGCAGTTTATAATTATAATCCAGATTTAAGGAGTCATTGCGTGGGGGTTCCAAACACAATGGGTCTAAATACAGGAAACACTCATACAAAATGATAGATAATTTGCTTACCTTAATAACGACAAATAATACGTTATCCTAGTTTTGGGAATATCAGATCAAATTTTTGTCAAACACTACGTAACCATAAGTGACGCTAATATCTATATTATTTCGGGTTTTGTGTTTTTTGACACAAATTTGATGCTCCAGATATAATATTCTCACGAAACTTTAATAACGGGTATCAAGAACAGTTTTGTGGGTGTTTTTTTCCCAAAACATAAATTATTTAGTTCTAGAAATATAGGTTGAAATAGACAAAAAATATTTTTGGCTTCTAGCGTTTAGCTTGGAATCTTCCAAATATATAGGGAGGCCCAAGAAACACATTTTTCTCAATCTGATATTGGATTAATGATTAGATAAAGCGTATGTTTTCATTGTCTCGAGTATGAATGTGCTAATATTTTTTTCTTATTTTTCAGAAAACCAAGCTCTGCTGCTTCCAACTAACAAGTATAATTCCTGGTTTCATTTGTGGGTAGGTGAGTGTTTCATCTTTTTTGTTACGCTTAATTGGATTTCTGTTTGATTAGATGACCAAACACATGTACACTGTGTTATTTTTGAGATGCGACATAGGGATTCCTGTACAAAACTGTTAAACGCAAACTTTTTTACCAAATATATGTACTTTTAATCTTCTTAAATTCGCTCTGGTTTGTTGAAAAATTGGAAAGTAATGTTTAAAAAAGTCGATATTCATACCTTTTAATACTTTTAACTGAAACAGCTACACGATTAGGTGGACAGAAAATTTATAAGTTAAACTTGAAGTATGGCGGATCAATTCACCGCTGTGGTGAAATTTTTTCCTCTTTGTTTTTATTTATTTTTTCACAATTTAGTAGGTCACTCAGGTATGAAATAAATAATACTGGTACCATAACTGAGCCCTGCGCAACACCTCGTCCAACAAAACGAATCTAATCCCGTGATCAGTGGTGAACAGTCTACTAATTAAGCAAAAAAGGCCAAATGCCTTGAACTGCAGGCAGCCACACAAATCTCTAGGTGAGGATGTAATATACCTACCCCATATTACAGACTACAAAGTCAGAAGATGGAGATGTTATTAAAACTTTCACAGGAGAAATACAGTGCAATTCTAAAATCATTTTGTGTGTTTCATGTGAATGATCTTATCAATTTTGTTGAATAATAAATTACCTAGAAAATTTTTTGACAGCTCCAATAACCAATAAAATTTCCTTATTTTGTATCATATGAACAATTTCACCCAATCATGTCAACATTACACTGAAAATTTTTTGACAATTCCAAAAACCAATCAAATTTCCTCATTTTATATCATATGAACAATCTCAGCCAATCATGTCAACATTACACTGAAAACAGACCATGGGCAATTTTCACACGTTGCTATCGATACATATTGATTTATTTCGAAATGTCACGATTTGGTTGTAATACTGAAACAAAAAATTTTGTATCCGAATAACCCTCGGACATTGATAAATGCTCAAAAATTTTATGACAAATTTCTCAAGCTTGTTGCTTATAGGCAACAGACCTCCGCCTACGGCGTCGGTCTGTTTCCAAGCAACAAGCTTTCGACATCTGTCATAAAATTTTTTCGAACAATTATCAATGCCCTTGGGTTATTACTACTGATAACAGACCATGGGCTGTTTTCACGTTGCTATGGACACATACCTATTGATTTATTTCGATTTTGAAGTTTCAAATATTTGATATTCGGAAATGTCACGATTTGGTTGTAATTCCATAATTGGTGAAAAATTTTTTATCCGAATAACCCTCGGACATTGATAAATGCTCAAAAATTTCATGACAACTTTCTCAAGCTTGTTGCTTGTAGGCAACAGACCTCCGCCTACAGCGTGGGTCTGTTTCCAAGCAACAAGCTTTCGAAATCTGTCATAAAATTTTTTTGAGCAATTATCAATGTCCTTGGGTTATTACTACTGATAATTTTTTACTGAATATAGTAACCAATCAAATTACTTAATTTCAAGTCATGTGTCAAATTTCATCCAATCACCGCTGTATTACAGCGATAATACCCTACATGTGGTGTTTTCAGTTTGGTGTTCATTTTTTATTAAAAATTAATTAAACGTCAAACTGACAACTGGATTGAAAATGTCGCGAATATTTGGTATTGCATCTAACCATTCAATTAATGTACCAATTGTACTTCTCAAAATGTCGCGAATATTTGGTATTGCATCTAACCATTCAATTAATGTACCAATTGTACTTCTCACGACTGTAGTTTTGAATAAAAATGAATAAAATTTGTTTGATTATAACTAATAAATTATTAAACGTTAGATTGACAATCAATTTTTTGATATCTACAAAGTAAAAAATTATCTTATCGAATACTCCTCGGGTCTTGATAAATACTCAAAATTTTGTCGTAGAGAATCCTTCAAGCGTGTTGCTCAAAGCAACACGCCTTCAGCATTCTCTATGACAAAATTATCTCGGTATTATCAAGACCATAGGGGTATTACTACTGAAAATATTGGCCAGTAAGTCCAAAGAAGAAGTGTTTCAATGATTTATAGTTTAACATTGAATTATTCTTCAAAATAAAATAAACACTTCGTTATAATGCATAAAAAGAATAAAAAAAACAAATTTACTGTTACAATCTTTCTCTGGATTATGTGACATGTAAGCGATATAAGCACTAATGCGTTCTTAATGTCATTGGATTGCATTTTTTGTCGCGATTTGTATACTATCAATGATTTAATTCTGTAAAAGATGCCAACCACATTTTACGACCGGCATAACAAATTGACGTTATTTAAATTGATAGATTAAATGTAAATAACGAGGTAGAACGGCTCTTCATTCGATTTGATATATATATATATATATATATAAGGAAACTACCGGTTCGACCATCTTTAAAATTGCTTAAATATCCATCATCAATGTTTGTCATGTACTAATAATGTTGACTGTTTAAAGCAAAACCGTGAAAGTCTTGAAATTTTGATTACTTCAGCAGTTTTTTTATTGATAATAATTACATTTCAAAAACTATATACTAATAATGATTTCCTATATCATGTACAGAGTATGTTGAACTTTCTTAAAAGGTGAATCTTTATAGAAAAATCGGTATCTACCAATCAAACTAATTATAACAAATTAACTTCCACCTCTCGATATTTGACCATTTGTTGGATGTATTACATGATCAAGTACAAACATCTACTTTTTTTTGGAAGGAGGGGGGAGTTTACAATTTCATTATTAGATAAATGAAGACTATATAAGAAGATACAGCTCCATTTATTCCAATTTCTGGTCATTGTAGAGTGCGCTATACCGAAGACACCTGACAATAACATGAGCCTTTCATACACATTGAAAATTTGCAAAATGGTGTTTCATTGGCTGCCACGTGGAGGGCTGCTAGCTAATTTAGTAGTGTGTGAGGTGAGTGAGTTTAGGAAACAGAATTATGAAATTTTGTGGGTGAGAAATCCATTTTCGCTCTCGTCTTAAAAAATATAGAAAATTTTAGTTTGGTGGTAAAATGTGATATATTTGATTTTTTTTAGTTCCTACCTCAAGCTTTTATCATTCACTATTATAAGAAATGAATTCGACAACTTCCATAAATATATAACTATGATTAAGATCTTGAAATGTGCTTATATTAGACAGACGATTTTGATGACAGATTCTGTCAACTTCCCCGTATAAATTCGTTCTCCCTATCATATCCTCTATGCTCAGATTACTCCAAACTTAACACGAAGCTAATTTTAAATGAACCAACATATAATTATAATAACTCATAAAGTTAACAGAATGACGGAGGGGTGTTCTATAACTTAATATCATATATGTTGTGCAATTCACAGTTTTCTAGAATCTACTGCTAAAAGGTAACAAAAAATTTGCAATCCTCTCTCTGGAAAGTGGAATATGAAGATCCACGCTCAACCTGCTATGTTATGAGTTTGTTCAGAGGCTTCTTCTTACTAATATGGAAATGGCGGCTCGATATAAACCCATCCACTGTCCTCGCAGCTTCTCTGAACCCAAAGCTCTTATTACCTTTGGGGTAATCGAAAGGATGATATGAAAATTCTATGATAGTTTTCCTTTAGAGGGGTCACTATAAACCACCTTTCCCTAGTTGTTATTGAACAGGGTGATAAACCTTTGATACCCCTCATTGATACAAAAGAAAGTATAGACAAAGTGAAGTTTCACATTCCAAAATTAATCTCCAAAATATAGTGCTTTTCATAGGCATACCGCATATATCATAAAAAGTATGTTTTTTTTAATGGAACACCCTATATGCTGTATTCATTTTCAATTTGGTGTATTTTCGCCATTTCGGCAAAATACGGTTTAACTTGATAGGTAGGTACTTTTAAAGAGGTGTCCGTTATTATGAGTAAATTTTTGTGTGCTATTATCGGATTCTCCTGATCTTTCCATTTTTTTGTAGTACTATTTGTGCCAATTCATCTACAGATTCATTTTTAACATCGGAGATCACTTTTATCATATTTTTAATAGTATACAATGAAAATCCCCCAAATTCTATTATTTTTGAATAAATTATCTTCCTGTGAATAAAGATGGACATCATTATTGTTGTCAATCCTTTATTTATTATTAATATATCATTATTTCAATTTTTTTGTATTCGGAAGTATCCACGATGGATATATGAAATAAGAAAAATATATCTTTGTTCAATAAACCAATTATCGAATGCATAGATTTTGGTGGCAGTTTCAATAGTTTTCTCAGTGTATTAACTTGCGTATTCAGGATTATTTAGTCCATTTTTACCGTTCTTCAGTTAAAGTGGTTACTTGCATTCTACGATACCGAAAAAGATTACAATATTGACGATGACTGTACCCATTTTCATCCACTTGGATGGTAAATTCTTTTGTGACGTTCCTATCATATTTATTGATTACTACTTTCCAATAAAAAAAAGTGAAGTCTGTGCTAATAAGGAAGCACAACTTCTTCCTTTATGTAACTTTAAACCTTCCTCAAACATCCCAAAGTAGCTTTATAACAAATATTTGTAGTTCAATTAAGGACCTTCCTTAAGTGCCCCAGTTTTTAAATAGCAAGAGTAAATAAATCTGAAAAACCACCAAATAAATAATTTTGGGGTGGGAACCCGACAACTTTGTTTGGATAATGAAGACATTACTTTGTACAGTGTACCGTCTTTGTTTAGGAATAAAATAAGAAATGTTTGTCTTCGTAAAATAAATTATTTATGTCGACAAAACTTGGAACATTCAAGTACACTCACTTTGATTGCAATCACAATATAGAACGATCACATCTCTTGAATTATTATCAACAAACAATACGAGGTTGTCTCTAAGGTAAATTGTCTTGACAGTTAACCTAACCCCAAAGTTTCAGACCGCTTCGCTTGAAGCTGTATCTGACATGAATTTTCAAAGTTGATGAGTCAGTCAAAAATGGAAATAAACCTAAATAATTTCCTCAACAGTTGTCTCAATAAAAATGCCTTGCCGAGTTCTTCTTCTGTTTTTGGCAATGAAGGTCCACATTGGTTGACGATTTCTCGTTGGTATGAAGAATTTTAAAGTGGACGTATTAGTCTTAGCGACGATCCATGAAAAGGTTTCAGCGAAAAGTCTTAGAGATCAGCAGATTCTTTAGTCATAATTCCTTGAGGAATGATATATGCAGGCTTTCACTCAGGTAAATGTCCCTCTTTTATCCAGTACTCTCCTAGGTGTTGAGTTTTCGGATTCTAAATGGCTGTGCAATTTGCAAGTATGTGAATGGAGGTCTTTTCTTCTTAGTACATATTGATTTGTTCGCCAGAAGTGATTTCTGAGTCCCCAACAACAAATGATCCTCTACCAAGGCAATTCAAGCTTCCACTAAGATTGAGAAACAAGAGTTTTTAAAATTAAAAACATTGAATGGGCTAGTTTCATAGGTATGAATTAACAAGTGAATTCATATCGGGAGGGTTGAGAATAACAAATTTTTTTCCATGATAACGATATTGATTTCAAAAAGTTATAAATATTTTTGAAAATAAGTTTTAAATTTTTTTTTGATTCAAATGAACCGCTTTAATTAAACCAATGGCAGAAGCCCTTGTTGCCAGATCCAAAGTACGTTCTGTTGTTAAATCCTACTTGACTATCCAAGTTGATCAGGACACAGTGAAAGTCGACTAGAAGAATTCGACAGTTGTCAATTTACATTATCCACGTTCAGTTTTTAGTAGTTGTTTGTGTTATTTTATAGTAGAAAGTGTGCTTCTGTTTATTTACCTTTTAAAATACATAAAACCAATGAAAAACACTACCACAAATACTTTAATATACCATTTGCCTTCCTAACTAATCTCCCAATAAATGCTAAGAAGTATGTCCTCGACCTATACAATTTTCTTTTCCTCACTAAACAGTTTCCTGAATCGTGGAGCACCGCTATCATAATCCCCCTTCCTAAACTCAACAAATGCAAAACTGACCCGAAATCATACCGACCTATATCATTAACCTCTACGTTATGCAAATTATTAGAAAATATCTTAAGCAATCGTACTATCTAGAAGCAAATAACTTAATTAGCATACATCAAAGTGGATTCAGTAAAAATCGTAGTACTGTAGAAAACCTTATGAGTCTGGAATCTACAATACGCAAATCAATTGCAAGTAACCGCCAAGTACCAGTGTTTTTAGATATAATCAAAGCATATGACACATTATGGAAATATGACGTCCTAGGAAAATTGAAAAATTGGGGAATTGACGGGAATTTTTTAGCCTTCGTCCAAAATTTCCTACAAGGCAGAAATTTTCGAGTTCGATCCAGCCAACAACTATCGGATTATCATACCCAAGACAATGGAACCCCCAAGGGTCTACGTTAAGCGTCTCACTCTTCTTAGTGGCTATCAATAACATAGCAGACACCATTAATAGTCCCGTCAAGGTGGGACTATATGCAGACGACCTCGTTATGTACATAAGTACAAAGAATATAATCACAGCATCTAAGATTATCCAACAATCCATTAAAAAACTGGAGGAATGGTCCAAAAAAACAGGATTAAAATTCTCCTCGGATAAGACTAAAATAATGTGCTTTTCGACCAAAAAACAAGACTGCCTACCAGAAATAAAACTGTACAACCAAAACCTGAA
>CAJUYI010001197.1:30484-62957 GCA_910591695.1 Galerucella pusilla
GAAGATGCTGCTGTTCACCACCTTCTTCGCGTACATTTACAATGCCTCTATTGGAAAACCATGAACACCAATATTGCCAACCCCGAAGAGTGGGGTTGAAAAAAGGTAGGAGATCAGCTACAGCCCATAATATGCGAAATGAGCCCTGCACCAGAATTATTACTAAACACAATCCGCTGCACCTGCAAAACGGATACAAATGAGCCGTGCGGTAGTGGTAGATGTACTTGTCGACGGTATGGTGTAGAATGTACTGAGTTATGCTGCAACTGTTCTGGTCGCAATTGTACAAATAGTGCCTCGAAAGAACGTGTTGAAAATAATGAGAAAGACTTTTAGTATGTTGAAAGGATATGAGTAATGAGCTCAAAAAATCAAACCCCGTCTTTGTGGGAATTAGTTCCACCTTTGGCCAATTTTTTGTGTAAATCTACTATACTATATAGCTAAGAAAAAATAACTTCCTTCCAGGGTAAAGGCCATGACGGATATTGAATTACACTCCAAACTGGGATGGCAAATCTACAAAATATTTAACAGCAACCATTCTGGTTTGCAATTAGAAGAGACAAATGTTGAAGCTGTGACAATAGCGACCTTTTCACCTTCAACCGCAAACCAAAATCCGAAAAAATTCACAAGCCAATGAGATAATATTAATACAAGAAACTGTAATAGTAGGTACTTCAGCAATATTTGTTATTTTGAAAAAAATTATGATTCAAACCGAATATATACGTTCAAATAAGAGTTTGAGAAATTCCATCACTAGCGAATTTGATACACGATACACGACTATATATAAGTATAACTTAGGCGATGGATGCAGGTAACTGTAATCCATTGTAACATCCCTTCAGTCAAAGTGTATAAAACCAATCGAGCACGCGTTAGTTTAGCGTGCTTCTGGGTTAAAAAACGGCAGATGACAACAAGAAATGCAATACTTTAATTATACACCAAACATTGGAAAACTAGGTCGCAGATGCGTTTCTGCAAATAAGGTCAGTATACAGTTTGTAGGGGTTTTAAAATATAAAGAATTCATGGAATGAAAAAGTACTAGCTCAGACTAAATAGAATTTTATCAATATAGATGTTTTTTTGAATAGAAAAATTCAAAATTAACTGCTCTACGGAGTTACCAGCCTATTGATTTCAAGATTATCTCAGCCTCCTTGTGACTCACGTTTCAAAAAGCGTTCTTTTTGGATTTGTCACCGAACGCTTATATTATCGGTAACTTTTTTTTTATGGGTGATAAAAATGGAAATTGAGAAGTACGGAACTAAAAATTGGGCAGCGTTTTAATTTTCCAATCCAAATTGTATACAACATTCCACAGGAAAGAGAAATTCCATCAGAAAAATAAAGTGTCCCACGTTTTGAGACAGAAGTCTTTCGTGTGATACATTATTAAATTCTGGAAACCACTGCGACTTTAAGAAAACTGTGTGTAGAAATACAGAACAGAACGCGTGGTATACTGAGTAGTGGGAACCTCTTGTATTAGGACATGATTAGGACAACGTCCGGCCACTCACAGTCAAGCAAGCTCAAGATTTCATCGCATTCACAGCTTGATTATACTTCATATAGTCCAGATCTAGGAGAGACATTAATTTTCACGGCTTAGCATCGATAAATGCACATGCCATGCCATGCACTATTTTATGCCGTGTGTGTGTTATTTTTAGGCGAAATTTTTTTCGCTGATGTATCAGAAAATCTGGTAGTTTATAGAAATTGAAAAATTATGCAGCTGCGCTAATGGGCTAGTCCAATATCGGCTTTGCTCAACAAAAAATTCGATTTACCATTTGGATAATACAGAAAATATTACTTTTTTGTTTTTGGATTTTCCGTTATAAAAATTTTCATTTCAAAAACACCCTCTTAGGACTTCCGTAGAACATTGAGTTCTCTACAAAAATAAATGCCCTAGGTCAAAGACTGTGGAACCACTAGCTTCGAAGTTATAGCCCTACAAACGGTAGCGTTTATAAAAATACATCCCTAACAACCTTGGATCAGTGATAATCCGGCCAAATTAGACCAAAAAAGAATAGTAAAGGTACATAAATTCCCAGCAAGCTGCAAGTGCGTGTAATTGTTTAAAACATACCCAAAAGTAACAACCGAAAGTTTCTCATCATTCCGGCGCTTGGAAAAAAATTTATTCGAGATCAAAGGTCAAAAACCTCGGAAAAAATTGTTTTTTCGCGATTTTCAGCAAAGGTTTTAGTTACTTTTATTTTAGTTAGTTTTATCATAAAATTTTCTCAAACAAACATTGAAGAACATAAAATTTTCTATAAAAAATACCAATACTTTTTTTTCTTAGAGCCCCCGTTTCTGAGATATAACGAGTCAAATAATTGTAAAATCTGTCAACGTTATAATATACATAAGTACGCCACGTAGAAAAATCTCTGAAGCTGTAATAGCTAAGAATATTTTTCAATCAGTATACATATGTAAGTAAGTATTTTGGGGTGACATTCACTGAGCCCTAAAAGATCTATTGTGCCCCCTTACTCCTACTTAGTTTCTGAGGAGTCTCAGAAACTAGTATCTTCTTTAGTCCTATTTCCTGGAGGAATTTCAGGATATCTGCAGGCTTCAACTAAGGTAAATGTTCCTCTTCTATCCAGTAGTCTCCCAGGTGTTGTGCTCTAGGATTCTGAAGTGCTGTGCAGTTGGAAAGTATGTGGATGGAGGTTTTTTCTTCCATGCATCAAAATCTACATTCTTCTTTCTCTAATATTTTGAGCTTTCCCAGGTGCCCATTTAGACGACAAAGTCCCGTTAGGATCCCTGTTAAAACTCTTACTGCAGTTTTACTTCGACTTATGCATTCATTTGATCTCAACAGGTTGTAGTCACCCAGAAGAATCTTTGACTTTATAAGTCCAGCTAGATCTTTCCAATGGTCAGATTTTCTCTTCCAATATTACATTGGGGCTGATTCCGCAAAAGGGATCAGCACCGAAAAAAACCACCTGCATGGATAAGTATCGATATGCATTGAAAACACTAAAAATATGAAACATGTGCAATTAGCTTGTCTTCCTCCAAGCTCAGTTGCTGCTTATCAACATCTTTTCCGGGTATATTACCAAGTTAAAGTGTGGCTTGGTTATCAGCTGGATCCAAAAGACTGGGGTTGTAAGTTACATTAGAACGTATTCAGACTATTCAGACTCCCACCTGCGCCGATGAAAACTGCTGAACACAATTTTTTGCAACTGTAAAAAGGGATGCAGCGCTTAATGTGGTTGTAAAATAATTGGACTGTTGTGTTCTCTGACATGTCATGTACACATTCTCAATTTTTGTCTGAAACAATTTTATGATAAATTTCACCGTTTTGCTGAAAATCGTAAAAAACCAATTTTTTTCGAGATTTTTGACCTTTGACCTCGGATAAATTTTTTTCCAAGCACCGGAATGATGATGAACTTTCAGGTGTTATTTTTAGGTATGTTTTAAACAATTCCACGCAGTTTCAGCTTGCTGGGAATTTATGTACCTTCAAATGTCTAGATTGAACGGATCATGATTGATTTCCTCAAATACTGTCAATCACTTTCCTTGCCAGTTGTCGTTAGCTGCTAAGACACGTGAATTTTTATATATAGGATTTTTACGATAAAAAGAAGATGATGTCATTTCTAGTCACTTTCCTGCTCATCAGAATGAATATTAATTCACGAACCGTAATAGTTATTTACGTAACTAGTTATAAAAAGAGCGATATTGTTCAACAAGCGTAATATTTGCCAAAACAAGCGCTAGCGAGTTCTGCAAATTACGCGAGTTGAACAATGCCGCTCTCTTCATAACGTGTTTACGTACACGTTTTATCTCATTCCGCACTTTTATGATATTTAATAAAATCCTCAATTACAATGGTAATATTAAAGTGGATTCAAATGGTGTTAGAAGTATTGTTACTATGAAGTATTCACTCAGAAAATTGACTTACTTTAAATAACTGTGTCCTTAATAATGTTTTTCCAATGTTTATAAATCTTAAAATACTATTGAATTGAAATAATGGGGTAATTTTCAGTTTGAATAATGAAATAATTGTCAGTTTTGACAGTACCTAATTGATAAATTATTCTTTGAAACTCATGTAGTATCTCTATGTTGAATTTTAAACAGTTACGTGAAGTTTTTACATAACTACTTTTCATAACTGATATAAGAATATTATGAAAAATGTGACATTACCTAATGTCAAGGAGTGACTTAAAGTGTCACATTTGATAGCGGAATTAGATAAATACAATTTATCTTCAACAGCCAGGGCAATTAACAGCTAACGGGCTGGCAAAACTTCAAGACGTTGTCAAATCAACTGGTGGAGTTCCCCAGTTTGTTTTGACGTTTATTGACATTCGATCATCGACGTTTTTTTGGTGCTTTAGCCAAATCTGCAGTGTGTAGTTAATAAAATGACGAAGCAGCTGAAAAGTAAATGTCAAGAGATAGTAACATATTTGTTAAGTTATTTTTAACGAGAATACCGGGGGCTTGCTTCTCTCACTTACTGCTGTAAGAGACTTAAGTAATAGTATTCGCTATTTGTATTCATTATTATTAAGAACTGTCAATCTTACATCAGATTGACTTTTCTAGTTTTCGTTAAGTAAAGAAAAAAACTACAGCTTGGCAACATCACAATATTTGGTTTTGCAAAAAAGTTTCATGTAGATCATCGAGCTTGAGTCGCATATTTCATTTTTTCAAATTCAGCAACTTTGTAAACACTCTGTACATGTACATTTCAAACCAACACTTGCCGAACACTATCCAAC
Source organism: Galerucella pusilla (assembly GCA_910591695.1). Lineage (NCBI taxonomy): Eukaryota > Metazoa > Arthropoda > Insecta > Coleoptera > Chrysomelidae > Galerucella > Galerucella pusilla. The sequence continues at coordinate 35,311 of CAJUYI010001197.1, forward strand.
AAGAGAATCCCCTCGTTGAAATTGATATTTCTCTTAAACAAAAATACCTTTCAATTTATTATTCTTTTCACCCTTAGTTTTTTTTTACCTAGTCTAGAACCCTCATTCGCATTAAGCCATTATTTATACGATTTTTTTTTAATCCTAGTCAGGATTATACATTGTTCGTCTAGAAAACTGGGTTTGTAAGTTGCTTTTCTTTTGAGATGTAAAATTCGGGCATTTAAAGTAGGTGCCCTACATTAAATATAAAACGTCTACCTGAGCGTTTTGCGAATGTTTAGATGAAGGTACCTGAATTAATTAAAAAATCTCGTTGGTTAATAGTATGAGTGACTGTGCATTTGTGTGTACCAACTGTAGAATCATTATGATTTATGTCGAGATGCATCGATTTGCATAACATAAACTTCATTGAATAATGCACAGGTGAGCAGTGTACCTGAAATTAGTTTGTTCTATTTATTATTCGTAACCAATAACCGTCTACTTGTGGCAAATGAAAAATGGTAAAAAACTGGAGTGGATTAGAGAAATTTTGTACATATAAATTAAAAGATTCCCAAAAAAATATCCATACATTGTTCGCTTAGAAGGGGTTGTCTCTTATATTCTGCATATAGAGCTCAAAAAACAGTAGATAACTGTTCTACATATGGAGAGAATAGTATATTGTTTTATTAGGAGTGAAAGTATAACTTTTTGTGGCGAGTCTGAATGTTTGATGGCCGAACGTTAGTGAGGCCGACAATTTCAGACGAGCCACAAAAAGTGCTTTTGCTCCGAATGAAACATGCTTATTTTTCCGCAAACGGCATCCAGACTATAAAACTAATTAATATTTAAATAAAAATTCAAAACGATTGCAACGAAGTTGATAAATTCAGAGAATAATAATTATAAAACTGCGCACTACATTTCCGTGGTTACTGGTTTTGTGATTGCCAAGTCAAAAACAAATTTGACAGTTCAATAATATTTTATAATGTCAGAAATATTGTGAGTGATTTAAAGCAACAATTGGACTGTGCATTTTTGGTAAGTACTTGAGCATCAAAATTTCGTTTGTTGTAGTAAAGTGTACTGAAATTTTCTTTCAGATTATATTATGTCGGATTCAGAACCCAACTGTTCACCGCCCGACGTTGTTGACATTGCTAAGGCAGCTACGAATGATCTAATTCCAAGTAGAGTTTATAATCATGTTCACGAAAGATTTCTCACATGGTGTAATGATAAAAACATTCCAAACTATTCGGAAAATGTGCTACTAGCTTATTTTTTTGAAATGACAACTAAATTAAAAATGAAGAGTTCAACAACGTGGTCTCAGTATTCCATAGTAAAATCATTACTGAATATTAAACATGGATTAGATATTAGCAAATATATGAAACTACGTGCTTACCTGAAGAAGCAGAATGAAGGGTAAACTCCCAAAAAGTCAAAGGTATTCACAAAAGAACAGTTTGAAGATTTTTTGAATAATGCACCGAATGAGCAATATCTAGGAATTAAGGTTAGTTATAATATTCTAACCTGCATAAATACAATCAAGTTTTCAAATACATACTACAGGTTGTTCTAATAATGGGCGTATCTGGAGCATGTAGATGCGATGAAATGGTTGATTCTTGATAGTAAATCTAAAAAGCCACGATCGTTCACAATTATTGGAGAAAAATATATAAATGTTGACAGAAAATATACTTCTTTACGTCCACAAGCTATGGAAAGCCGACGCTTTTTTTTGAAATTTCAAAAGGGAAAATGTTATCGCATGGTCATGGGAATTCATACAATTAGTAACGTACCCAAAACAGTAGCAACTTATTTAAAACTACCGAATTCAAAAGATTACACCGGCCATGCGTTAAGAAGAACTTCAGCTACTTTGCTTGTGGATGGAGGAGCTGATATTACTTGTTTGAAACGGCATGGAGGTTGGAGGTCAAGCACTGTCGCTGAAGGATACATTGAAGACTCTTTGTCTAATAAAAAACAAACTGCAGAAAAAATCTTGATGTCGAATTCTTCTTCACTGTACCTGAATGCAGCTTCTCATGAGCGAAATTATGTCGCCGTTGATGTAACAGAAGCAACAACAAGCAATAATTTTGTCGATGAACTCTTTCAACTCTGCACAAAATTTGCTTGAATTGGAAGTGAATAAATCAGGTAGTGCATTAAATATGTGCGGTGCAACCTTAAATAACTTTAATTTTACTATTAATAATTATTATCGATAATAAAGTTTGAAAGTTCAACTAATAATTATTTTCCCTGTTAAAAATTCTACTTTTTTGTCCGCTCACGGCCGTACAAAAAGTGGCGTCTGTGAAATCATACTTCAACATCATGAATTGACGTTAATAATGTCTTCTTTTTTTGACGTTTGCGGAAAAATGTATTTTTGCAATTTTTTGGAAAAATTTCTGAAACCACGTATTCCACTTATTGAAGCATTTGAAAGGGAGATTTTGAAGGCGTTGACCGCATCTTCTGGGAACTCAAACCTTACATAAACATTAGAAAATTAAAAAAGTCGTGACCGTAAGAAGGAGAGCCCAATAATGGGCTCGTTTCATAAATTTCAATGAAAATGTCACAGATATATTGGGTCTCAACTAAGTATTTGCAATTAGCAACGCCACTCTACGATTTCAAATAAAAATGGAAAAAATATTGAAATTTGAATCCCTGTGGTAGGCTAGAGCCAATGACTAGCAAGGAGATTTTGCGCTGTTGTCAGGTGGGAAAACTTTATAAGTAGACTAGTTATCTTTTCTCTTTCACATCTGTTAAACAGAAACGCAAAGTACTGTCAAAACGTACTCTTTTAAATGATGTTCTCATAATTCTCATAATCGGGTGCCTCTTTTTAAAAAAGGTAGTCAAAGAAATTTGGAAATATAATGATATATTTTAAGCTGTAGTTTTCTATAGGACGCTTTCAAAGTAGAAAATAAAATGTGACGATGATATAAAATGATATATCGAAACATTTGTCAATTCTATTAGCAAAATATAATAGTGGAGTTATAAAGAAATAGTGTGTTTCATTAAAAACTAAAATGTAAAATCACTTTTAACATACAGGTGGCAATGCTGTAGTGAGCGTTGAAGAAAAAACATTCCACAGTAGGTACATTAAAGGTTGAGTTGTTTGAAAAACGTGTGATATAACACACACGCATAAATTGCGTTACCCTAGAGTTCCGAAGAATTCGAGACTCGATTTAATTCCGGATCGCTTATTCTTCTTCTTTTTAGGGGATTTTGGGTGCCTCCTAAAACAATTTATTGTTTTGTGTGTTTATTGATTTCCGGATTTTATTAAAGTATTTTTTTTTTCTGAACCCACATCAACCATGATAGGTTATTAGCGGTAGTATAGAGTTTTTTTGGTTAGTCAGTATGCTGATTATTGAAATTTATATGTAGGTCACTAGAAAAAAAAATTAAATTCGTTTAAATAAGTCCATCGCTTTTAAAAAATTGATTGTTCCGGTATAGTTTTTCTTGTCTAACGCACACTTAAGGTCACTTGACACTTTGTAGACTACTCGTTCTGTATGATATAGTGGGCACTCGACTATTAAATGTTCCACGGTCATTGGCAGATCACACACGTAACAGGTAATCACTGGTTCCTTTTTCAATAAATGTTCGTGAGTTAATTTTGTATGTCCGATTCTTAGTCGATGTATAACTACTTGGTTACGCCGACCTGCTGGGTTTGTCTCGTTTGGTAATAAGTCTGAAGTTTTTGCAACTTGTTGTTCTTCAATTTTTTCCATCGTTCAATCTACATCTTTCTAGAGTGCTTGCTTATGCAGTTCAATAAGTCACAGTAAGGAATTGGACTAGTTTGTGCCTGTAGATTGTCTAATGTACATGCTTCTTTGGCCATCTGGTCGGCTTTTTCTTTGCTCATAATTCCGATATGTGATGGAATCCAAACAATGTTTACCTCTTGAATTTTGTATGGCGAGCAAGTATTTTTTTATTTGTGCTAGAATGGGATGATTCGGATACAATTTTTGTATGCCTTGCACTGCACTAAGGGAATCGCTGTAGATAACTGCCCTAGTTTGGATTTGAAAAGGAGTTTGTTGTAGTGCCTTTGATATTGCGTACAGTTCACTAGAGTATATTGAATAATCCTTATGTAAGCAAAATTTTTGAGTGGATACTTCGGTAACAACTGCTGCACCTGTCGCTTCGATTTCCGTAAACTTCGATGCATCTGTGTACATACTGTAGTGGTCTGCCAAACTACGTTTGAGATTCATGAAAAGTTGGTTGATGAGAATAAGATTTGTGTATTTTTTTGAATATTGTAATAGATCTAGGTTGCACTTAGGAATCTTAATGGTCCAAGGTGGAGGGTAACTATAATTATTATGGGTTACGCTGGGGAAAATGTTTTTAAGCTCACTGATTCTTTTACTGAAAGATAATGGGAGGTTAGGGTGGTTGTTGAATATATTATGATAGTTATCAGAGAAGGTTTGAGAGTACGTCGGATTATTTGGATTCGCTGCTAGTCTGGCTGCATATCGTAAGCTTAGGTTGTGTCTCCTGATTGTAAGTGGAAATTCGTTAGCCTCTGCGTACAAACTCTCAACTGGACTTGTTCTGTACGCTCCAAGAGCGATTCTTAGAGCATTTTTTTGTATGACGTCTAATTGTTTTGAAATGTTATTTTTAGCGGAGGAGTATACGACAGAACCATAATCTAGTTTTGCTTGAATCAGTGATTTATATATGTTCTGGAGTTGTTTGGTATCTGCACCCCAATTTTGACCAGCGAGGACTTTGAGGATATTCATATTCTGCGCGCACGAATGTTTAAGCTGTTGTATATGGCTATTCCACGTTAATCTTGAATCAAAAGTCATACCCAGGAAACGCATTTCTTGAACATAATTCAGGTTTTGGTTGTACAGTTTTATTTCTGGTAGGCAGTCTTGTTTTTTGGTCGAAAAGCACATTATTTTAGTCTTATCCGAGGAGAATTTTAATCCTGTTTTTTTGGACCATTCCTCCAGTTTTTTAATGGATTGTTGGATAATCTTAGATGCTGTGATTATATTCTTTGTACTTATGTACATAACGAGGTCGTCTGCATATAGTCCCACCTTGACGGGACTATTAATGGTGTCTGCTATGTTATTGATAGCCACTAAGAAGAGTGAGACGCTTAACGTAGACCCTTGGGGGTTCCATTGTCTTGGGTATGATAATCCGATAGTTGTTGGCTGGATCGAACTCGAAAATTTCTGCCTTGTAGGAAATTTTGGACGAAGGCTAAAAAATTCCCGTCAATTCCCCAATTTTTCAATTTTCCTAGGACGTCATATTTCCATAATGTGTCATATGCTTTGATTATATCTAAAAACACTGCTAGTACTTGGCGGTTACTTGCAATTGATTTGCGTATTGTAGATTCCAGACTTATAAGGTTTTCTACAGTACTACGATTTTTACTGAATCCACTTTGATGTATGCTAATCAAGTTATTTGCTTCTAGATAGTACTGTGGACGATTGCTTAAGATATTTTCTAATAATTTGCATAAAGTAGAGGTTAATGATATAGGTCGGTATGATTTCGGGTCAGTTTTGCATTTGTTGAGTTTAGGAAGGGGGATTATGATAGCGGTGCTCCACGATTTAGGAAACTGTTTAGTGAGGAAAAGAAAATTGTATAGGTCGAGGACATACTTCTTAGCATTTATTGGGAGATTAGTTAGGAAGGCAAATGGTATATTAAAGTATTTGTGGTAGTGTTTTTTATTGGTTTTATGTATTTTAAAAGGTGAATAAACAGAAGCACACTTTCTACTATAAAATAACACAAACAACTACTAAAAACTGAACGTGGATGATGTAAATTGACAACTGTCAAATTCTTCTAGTCGACTTTCACTCTGTCCTGATCAACTTGGATAGTCCAGTAGGATTTAACAACAGATCGTACTTTGGATCTGGCAACAAGGGCTTCTGCCATTGGTTTGATTAAAGCGGTTCATTTGAATCAAAAAAAATTCAAAACTTATTTTCAAAAATATTTATAACTTTTTGAGATCAATATCGTTATCATGGAAAAAAAATTGTTATTCTCAACCCTCCCCACATGAATTCACTTGTTAATTCATACCCATGAAACTAGCCCATTCAATGTTTTTAATTTTAAAAATTCTTGTTTCTCGATCTTAGTGGAAGCTTGAATTGCCTTGGTAGAGGATCATTTGTTGTTGGGGACTCAGAAATCACTTCTGGCGAACAAATCAATATGTACTAAGAAGAAGAGACCTCCATTCACATACTTGCAAATTGCACAGCCATTTAGAATCCGAAGACTCAACACCTAGGAGAGTACTGGATAAAAGAGGGACATTTACCTGAGTGAAAGCCTGCATATATCATTCCTCCAGGAATTATGACTAAAGAATCTGCTGATCTCTAAGACTTTTCGCTGAAACCTTTTCATGGATCGTTGCTAAGACTAATACGTCCACTTCAAAATTCTTCATACCAACGAGAAATCGTCAACCAATGTGGACCTTCATTGCCAAAAACAGAAGAAGAACTCGGCAAGGCATTTTTATTGAGACAACTGTTGAGGAAATTATTTAGGTTTATTTCCATTTTTGACTGACTCATCAACTTTAAAAATTCATGTCAGATACAGCTTCAAGCGAAGCGGTCTGAAACTTTGGGGTTAGGTTAACTGTCAAGACAATTTACCTTAGAGACAACCTCGTATTGTTTGTTGATAATAATTCAAGAGATGTGATCGTTCTATATTAAGATTGCAATCAAAGTGAGTGTACTTGAATGTTCCAAGTTTTGTCGACATAAATAATTTATTTTACGAAGACAAACATTTCTTATTTTATTCCTAAACAAAGACGGCACACTGTACAAAGTAATGTCTTCATTATCCAAACAAAGTTGTCGGGTTCCCACCCCAAAATTATTTATTTGGTGGTTTTTCAGATTTATTTACTCTTGCTATTTAAAAACTGGGGCACTTAAGGAAGGTCCTTAATTGAACTACAAATATTTGTTATAAAGCTACTTTGGGATGTTTGAGGAAGGTTTAAAGTTACATAAAGGAAGAAGTTGTGCTTCCTTATTAGCACTTCACTTTTTTTTATTGGAAAGTAGTAATCAATAAATATGATAGGAACGTCACAAAAGAATTTACCATCCAAGTGGATGAAAATGGGTACAGTCATCGTCAATATTGTAATCTTTTTCGGTATCGTAGAACGCAAGTAACCACTTTAACTGAAGAACGGTAAAAATGGACTAAATAATCCTGAATACGCAAGTTAATACACTGAGAAAACTATTGAAACTGCCACCAAAATCTATGCATTCGATAATTGGTTTATTGAACAAAGATATATATTTTCTTATTTCATATATCCATCGTGGATACTTCCGAATACAAAAAATTTGAAATAATGATATATTAATAATAAATAAAGGATTGACAACAATAATGATGTCCATCTTTATTCACAGGAAGATAATTTATTCAAAAATAATAGAATTTGGGGGATTTTCATTGTATACTATTAAAAATATGATAAAAGTGATCTCCGATGTTAAAAATGAATCTCTAGATGAATTGGCACAAATAGTACTACAAAAAAATGGAAAGATCAGGAGAATCCGATAATAGCACACAAAAATTTACTCATAATAACGGACACCTCTTTAAAAGTACCTATCAAGTTAAACCGTATTTTGCCGAAATGGCGAAAATACACCAAATTGAAAATGAATACAGCATATAGGGTGTTCCATTAAAAAAACCATACTTTTTATGATATATGCGGTATGCCTATGAAAAGCACTATATTTTGGAGATTAATTTTGGAATGTGAAACTTCACTTTGTCTATACTTTCTTTTGTATCAATGAGGGGTATCAAAGGTTTATCACCCTGTTCAATAACAACTAGGGAAAGGTGGTTTATAGTGACCCCTCTAAAGGAAAACTATCATAGAATTTTCATATCATCCTTTCGATTACCCCAAAGGTAATAAGAGCTTTGGGTTCAGAGAAGCTGCGAGGACAGTGGATGGGTTTATATCGAGCCGCCATTTCCATATTAGTAAGAAGAAGCCTCTGAACAAACTCATAACATAGCAGGTTGAGCGTGGATCTTCATATTCCACTTTCCAGAGAGAGGATTGCAAATTTTTTGTTACCTTTTAGCAGTAGATTCTAGAAAACTGTGAATTGCACAACATATATGATATTAAGTTATAGAACACCCCTCCGTCATTCTGTTAACTTTATGAGTTATTATAATTATATGTTGGTTCATTTAAAATTAGCTTCGTGTTAAGTTTGGAGTAATCTGAGCATAGAGGATATGATAGGGAGAACGAATTTATACGGGGAAGTTGACAGAATCTGTCATCAAAATCGTCTGTCTAATATAAGCACATTTCAAGACCTTAATCATAGTTATATATTTATGGAAGTTGTCGAATTCATTTCTTATAATAGTGAATGATAAAAGCTTGAGGTAGGAACTGAAAAAATTCAAATAAAATTTTCTATATTTTTTAAGACGAGAGCGAAAATGGATTTCTCACCCACAAAATTTCATAATTCTGTTTCCTAACCTCACTCACCTCACACACTACTAAATGAGCTAGCAGCCCTCCACGTGGCAGCCAATGAAACACCTTTTTGCAAATTTTCAATGTGTATGAAAGGCTCATGTTATTGTCAGGTGTCTTCGGTATAGCGCACTCTACAATGACCAGAAATTGGAATAAATGGAGCTGTATCTTCTTATATAGTCTTCATTTATCTAATAATGAAATTGTAAACTCCCCCCTCCTTCCAAAAAAAAGTAGATGTTTGTACTTGATCATGTAATACATCCAACAAATGGTCAAATATCGAGAGGTGGAAGTTAATTTGTTATAATTAGTTTGATTGGTAGATACCGATTTTTCTATAAAGATTCACCTTTTAAGAAAGTTCAACATACTCTGTACATGATATAGGAAATCATTATTAGTATATAGTTTTTGAAATGTAATTATTATCAATAAAAAAACTGCTGAAGTAATCAAAATTTCAAGACTTTCACGGTTTTGCTTTAAACAGTCAACATTATTAGTACATGACAAACATTGATGATGGATATTTAAGCAATTTCAAAGGTGGTCGAACCGGTAGTTTCCTTATATATATATATATCAAATCGAATGAAGAGCCGTTCTACCTCGTTATTTACATTTAATCTATCAATTTAAATAACGTCAATTTGTTATGCCGGTCGTAAAATGTGGTTGGCATCTTTTACAGAATTAAATCATTGATAGTATACAAATCGCGACAAAAAATGCAATCCAATGACATTAAGAACGCATTAGTGCTTATATCGCTTACATGTCACATAATCCAGAGAAAGATTGTAACAGTAAATTTGTTTTTTTTATTCTTTTTATGCATTATAACGAAGTGTTTATTTTATTTTGAAGAATAATTCAATGTTAAACTATAAATCATTGAAACACTTCTTCTTTGGCCTTAGGTACTAGCCAATATTTTCTAGGTAATTTATTATTCAACAAAATTGATAAGATCATTAACATGAAACACACAAAATGATTTTAGAATTGCACTGTATTTCTCCTGTGAAAGTTTTAATAACATCTCCATCTTCTGACTTTGTAGTCTGTAATATGGGGTAGGTATATTACATCCTCACCTAGAGATTTGTGTGGCTGCCTGCAGTTCAAGGCATTTGGCCTTTTTTGCTTAATTAGTAGACTGTCCACCACTGATCACGGGATTAGATTCGTTTTGTTGGACGAGGTGTTGCGCAGGGCTCAGTTATGGTACCAGTATTATTTATTTCATACCTGAGTGACCTACTAAATTGTGAAAAAATAAATAAAAACAAAGGGGAAAAAATTTCACCACAGCAGTGAATTGATCCGCCATACTTCAAGTTTAACTTATAAATTTTCTGTCCACCTAATCGTGTAGCTGTTTCAGTTAAAAGTATCAAAAGGTATGAATATCGACTTTTTTAAACATTACTTTCCAATTTTTCAACAAACCAGAGCGAATTTGAGAAGATTAAAAGTGCATATTTGGTAAAAAAGTTTGCGTTTAACAGTTTTGTACAGGAATCCCTATGTCGCATCTTAAAAATAACACAGTGTACATGTGTTTGGTCATCTAATCAAACAGAAATCCAATTAAGCGTAACAAAAAAGATGAAACACTCACCTACCCACAAATGAAACCAGGAATTATAGTTGGAAGCAGCAGAGCTTGGTTTTCTGAAAAATAAGAAAAAAATATTAGCACATTCATACTCGAAACAATGAAAACATACGCTTTATCTAATCATTAATCCAATATCAGATTGAGAAAAATGTGTTTCTTGGGCCTCCCTATATATTTGGAAGATTCCAAGCTAAACGCTAGAAGCCAAAAATATTTTTTGTCTATTTCAACCTATATTTCTAAAACTGAATAATTTATGTTTTGGGAAAAAAACACCCACAAAACTGTTCTTGATACCCGTTATTAAAGTTTCGTGAGAATATTATATCTGGAGCATCAAATTTGTGTCAAAAAACACAAAACCCGAAATAATATAGATATTAGCGTCACTTATGGTTACGTAGTGTTTGACAAAAATTTTATCTAATATTCCCAAAACTAGGATAACGTATTATTTGTCGTTATTAAGGTAAGCAAATTATCTATCATTTTGTATGAGTGTTTCCTGTATTTAGACCCATTGTGTTTGGAACCCCCACGCAATGACTCCTTAAATCTGGATTATAATTATAAACTGCATGATTCTACAGCGTTTACCTAGATCATTAATGCATTTATAACATTTAGTCCAGATAAAAAAATTGCTACCTTGCGAGGGATCGTTTAATCGTCAGTTGACATAGTAAATCCTTCGAAAAAAATACACAGGTAATAAATTGTTAGGTATCTTCTATAATATTCCATGCGGTGCATTCACTTTTTGGGGTGAATTTTTTGAAAAATCAATATTTGGAAGTTAAAGACTGGAAAAAATGTGTTGTAAAATAGTATATCATACAACGATCACGTATTAATAACTATTACAAGTATGTGGCACACGCTATTTTTTCCACATCTAATAAATCATGAATAACTATATTATATACAGTTTCGGCAAATAATCATGTTTCTTGTAGCCATTCTGTAAGTGAAAGAGAGAATATTATATAACAACAGGGAGACAATGTAGTATTCCCCTCTCCGGAGAGTGTATCGAGTCCACTCGAGTCTAGAGTAGTGGATGTTTCATGGAGGAGAAGTATTTAGTTCCCTCTTGGAAATGTAGAATATAATGTACGGTACCCTTCAGAATAAACAACATAATCGAAATAAAAGAGGCTTATAATAGTTTTTTATGTACCAAAGACAAGAAACTGTCTATTATAGTGGAGTCTGGCCGAGCAAGCAGGCGAGACCATAGACAGTTCTTCGCCGAGGTGCACATTACATTTTTCCGTCGACCTCTACATACCTTTTAGGAAAGTGAGCACTCCCCTGTTTGCTGGCCTCGGCTACTTCCCACTCTTCAAACTACAGCCTGGATCATTATTTTAATAAATTTAAACAAGATATATTCTAATTTGAAGTGTATTTATACTGAAAAATTAAATCAATCTCGAATATGAATATTAAACATACACTTTTTTCTTATTCTTTTGGGAATCAAACCACTTTGGGAATCAAACCACAATAATGTTTTTTATTTTTTTTTCGACGTTTTGGTAGCGTTCCAGCTACCGTTGTCAAGATTAACTAGTAATAAAATTAATAAAATAATTTTTGGTCAGATAGATAGATAGATCGATTATTCACAACTGATAATTCTTCATGTTGGGGGCGCTTGAGTTATAATGATTTAAAAAATTTATCTCCCGGTCTTGACAGACATGAAAAATCCCAAGAATATATCATATCCAGTATTGAGTTTAAATTAACCGGTGAACAAAATATTGTTAATGTGATTGACTCCGCTCGTACACGCGAAGGTTAAATTAATTGGCTGCATAAAGTATATTTTTACAAAAACGTTTCTTGTCCAGCCTCCTCTCTCAAAAAGTTCACGAGCCGCCACTGGAGAGCATCCACCAATGGATGAGTCCTGTGACCAAACTGTCACGCGAGCTACCATGTCAAAGTCGAGAAACGATGAGGATGATAGTGGGAATGCTGACCACATTGTAAACAGCAAGCATATGCACACAATTTACATAGTAAGGGTGCGGTTTCACCTATTTTGAGAAGGAAAACCAAGGACAGATAGCTACGCAAGGGAAGCGGTATCCAGGCTGATAGGTCTAATCAAAGAAATACAGTTAGATATTGAGCTCCAAAGTTTTTCAACGGTTTTTCAAATGGAACTTTTTCTCCATAAGGGGCTAGCCGCTTGGTTTTTCAAATAACTTCTCCAAGTACCCATAAAAGTATGTGGTCTCCCCAATTTTCAATTTTTATATAATTTCGGACACTTGTAATGCTACTAAACTGTATCTCAGAATATATTTATACACTCTAATTTAACAATGTTGGTTTCAATGCTACAACAAATGATTAATTGAAGAAAAATTACTTATTGATCATACCTTGTATTTATCAAGTTTATTAACTCGTAGTACAGACAGTTTGTGACAAAATAAGAACCATTCACGTTATCAGCTTTACACATGCTATAAAGTATTATTCAAACTCTCCTCTATCACCTAACCACATTTTTTTCGAATCAATTTAATATCAAAAAGCTAACAATTAAACCGTTTATCAGTTCAATAAAACCAATTTACGATCAAACTAAAATGCTTTTTAACCTTTTGAACACAACATAATCTTCAATTTCCATTACTTAGTAACAACCATATCGATAACACTCTGTATATAAACAGGACTTTTAAACACCCTGTTATCATTTAGTTTTGACGTTTGATATCTTATTAAGGCGCCATATCTCTACTTAGTTGGCCACTATTAATTAAGGTGAACGCATTTTAGGTGTTAGGTCTCTAATATCTAATCTCAGTTGTCTATGGTACTAATCCATTAATGGTTGACCATCAATAGCAATTGTCTTGTGCTGGCGTCAAAAATGTGACAGATTGATTTTTAAATATTATCATTGTGTTATCTCAAACGTCCAGTTTTAGTGTGTAATACACAACAGACCGATATTTTTTGTTATTCAATTAACTGAGTATTAGTTATTTTTCATAAAAATCATTAACTGGGGAATATTATGGAAAATTACCCATTTTGCTCAGCATACCTTTGGTTCAAAGAGAACAAATATCACTCTCATCACAGCATATTCTCAGTTGGGTTTTTTTAATCAGTTCGGAAAAATTTGAAGCTAGAATAGTTGATGTTTATCAAAATAATAAGTTAATTACAACGTAATATAAATACTCAAGGCAAAATATGAAGTCCTGCCACTGTGTATTATGTATTATGTAGCTTGAATTAGATTTGTAAAGGGGTTCTCATTAGACCCTTAATCTTATTCGTTTTTGGAATTAGATTTGAATATTGAGTTCTCATTAGACTTTAATCAAATTTATTTTCCCTTATTAGATGTGTTTTGTTATTGGTGACTAACAGACTACAATGTTTATTTAATTATGTTGTTTGGAATCATTCTCAGATAATTTATTTCATTATTATTTACATTAACATTTCAATTGTTTAGATTAATTTGTTTACTTTTGGATCTCTCTTGACATATATGTGAATTTTCTATTTTGAATTAGATTTAGTAATGGGTTCTCATTAGACCCTTAATCTTTTTCAGTATTTTATAACTTGATAGGTTCTCATTAGACCTTAATATCAAATTATTTATTTATAATTTCATTTAGGAAGTTTACATATCTGTTTTGGGACATTTGAAAAAAATTTCTACAATGTCATTTTTAAACTCCTGTTAGAATGATTGAGTTTTATGTTCACTGTCATTTGTCATATGCTAATTTTTTAAAATTGAAGGATTGTCACTTGACTATTATGGTCTAACCTTTGTCAATGTTTGGCACCTATTGCTGGTATGAACTGATTTGAGCTCAGAAGGTATACAGTTGTACAATTTCTTAGTATGGAATTTGTTACTAGATCAGAGATAGGAACTGTTCAATAAACATAAAGAAGAAACTATTAGTAACTTCAGAAGAAAGAGCATCAGGACTATAAGACATATTAGAGCTAATCTTCGTCTAGGTTGAGATCAATAGAATTTGATAGATAAGTTTTTTTCCTTGAATCATCGATGTATGAATATTGGAGTGACATCCACTGATACCTAAAAGACCTATTGTGCCACTTCACTTCTCCTCCATTTTTCAAGAAAATATTAAATAGTTTAGTTTAGCTTCTTTAGGCCTACTTCACGGTGGAAGGATTCTCCTCCTAGGATTCTGAATTGCTATGCAATCCGTAAGTATATGAATAGAGGTTTCCTCTTGAATATCACATAATCTACACTCTTCTTTCTCCATTATTTTCAGCTTTCCCAGGCAGCCATTCAGGCAACAGTGCTCCGTTAGATCCCCTGTTAGAACTCTTGGTGCATTCTGATTTAGAGCTCCAATGGCTGCTTGATAACATGACATGATGATAGTCCTTCACCTTTTGTATCCTCCATCAATATTGAGTTTCTCCAACCTCCATCCAAGCTACTTCCTGGTGGAAACAAAATCACCAAATCCTAGACCATAGCACCACACACTTTATATAGTTATGCATTTATGCTCTTTTGTAAATGGTTATACATAATTTGAGCATATTTTTAATAAATGTGTATAGTACATTCAATAGCCGTTTATTTGCTACTTTGACATATAGCCAATCTCAAATTTGATAAATAAAATCTTCAGGATCGTATTCAGCCAAATTCGAAGAGGCTATGGACTTAATAATTACCAGGTTCATTTTTTAGCTAAAAATACTTGAGAACATTCAAAATTCTGATGTTTTTCAGTGTATCTAGGCTTATTTTTGTATTATTTAAATAAATATAACAATAAGATTAATATTCACTTTGCATAAATAATAATTGACCGTGAACAACAAAATACTGACCTGACGAGAACTGTCAGTGGGACATTAGAAAAAGACGCAAGACACATTGCCGCTACGAATGGTACGTCACTCTATTTTGAATGTTATAATTTTTACCGATTGATAGGTCGCGCTTACGCCTAATCTAAACATCAACTACTTATCAAATTTTTTAGGTCAAAGATTAGAGTTAACGTTTGTAATACATTAAAACGGTTCATTATTGTGATATTTTAATCAGGATTAATCGCAGACCTGCCTTTTTTCCATTCCTTCCAACGTAATGTGTTAGAAGGATATTGAAAAACGATTACAGATCTACCCAATGTTTTGCGACTATTTATTTTATAAAAAACGATCTTCGTATGTAATCGCTTTGTAAATGTAAACGTTAAAAGAGAAAACGTGTCTTTATGATTTAACCGCTGTTGCCGCAAAGTTAAATAGTACTAGTCTGTCCATATTACAAATTGGAACCACATATATCCGCCACTAAAAACGAATTGTCGGCTATTATAACACTAATAGATGTCACTTAAAACATCGCTTGTTGGTTTGTAGTTTATTTCTGATATAAATTCTCAATGGACGATTAATTGTGTAATTTGTAAACCGTCCTCATGGCGTATTAGTGCTTCTTTTAGGTGCCCGGATTGTTTATTTGTTTATTGTTGCTGTGAGAAGTTATTCTTGATTAATTACGGGAAAGTACAAAGTTTATATGTAACAATATGAGACGGTATATCACTCAGACAATATAAAACTGGAAAACTGGAGCTATATATCTTTCGTGGCGTTTATTATACCGATAAAAATATACTGTTATAAAATTGTAGTACTACTGAAGATAGGTGGAAGGAAAATGTAGCTGTAAGTTGAAAACAATTTGAAGACAATTTATAAATCTCCAAAATTATTGGTTTGAAATGATGTAGCTTTGCTGAAGAATCTCGCACTAAGGATAAAGGTGGGGTTATGAAATTCTAGGACGATGAATAAGACGTTATTCTGCATATTTTAGAGCAAATGTCAAATGTATTTAATGTCAGCGTTCAGCCTGAGGCCGCTATCTTGATTTTCTTGAATTATCAATCTATGTAGGAGGAAATTTCACTAATAAGCTTATATTTTTCTCTTTTCGGAAATAATAGCAATTTAGCTTTTCAATATAAAATGTCTTATGGAATATCAGTTTTACTTTTATGAATTAAATTGTACCTTTACTAGTGTACGGATGATATGACCTTGTAGGTTCTTAAGATCGAACAAAAGACAATGGTAGGCATCAAAAACAACAACCATATCATTATTTATGTACAAATTGTCGCAACTGATACTTATTCCAAATTTAGCACGAAGTTTACAAATAAATTATGAATAATAGCATATTTATTGGAAAACAACCAATCAAAATCTCAATGTTAGTTAGATATGATGATAGCAAACGTTCCGATGACGAGGCTGCTTATATTTTTATATCCTGAATGCCAAAATATGAGTAGATCTAAAGTGACAAGATTAGTATGTTCAGGAAAACCGTAAGACATCCAAGAAATTATGGTATTTGTGGACAGTCTATATTCGTATAAAGTTCAAAATCTCCAAGAATTGGCTAAGGTTCTAATAGATGATTACAATCTTCTGAAACAGCTGCAGAGAAATTCAGGATGCAAAACAATTTCTCGGTGATAAATATATTGGTTCACTCCAAAATTATACCTGAAATGAATCGATTATTTGCCAATATGAACGTATTGGAATTTCAAATTGAGATTAAAATGGAGTACTTTCTACCATATTGATTTATAACCTCACTTTTTCTCCCATATGAATTTTATTCTTCAATTTGTTTATCTTTAGATATCTAGAATATTTGAAGCGTGGTTTTGGTCCTTTGAACGTTGTTAAAACTGTGATTCGGATGATTTTAATTTAGTGATAAAATGTTTCAATCGCCTTCTAATAAACAAATAAAAATCGCCCAATTAAAATGAATTTTATTGGAATTTATGAGATATGTTGGAGGGACCGAATGTTTTCGGTGTGTAGTGGAAGGTGGAGAAGTCCTCTATGCATTTTATGGAAAAATCTTTCCAATTCACGAATGCTCCCAATTGTACACTGATGCTTTCAAGATGGAAAAAAATGGACGCCTTTGTTATTGCACCAACCAAGTCTATTAAAATCATATTACCACTTGATGCGAGTGTCTTCACTGGTGAGTTATACGAAATTTATTGAGCAGTGCGTTTTGCGAGTCATGATGGTTCCCAACAGTTTCTAATAACCACTAACTGAATCTCTAACTTCCATTGAAAGTCTCTAGCATATTTTTCCCACAAACTACTTGGTGCAAATCAATAAGAATACTCCAGCTACAAGAGGCTCATATAATTGTCAAATTCATGTGGGACCCCCACGTTGGAATTCCTGGATATGAACAGGCAGGTACAGAAGCAAGGGATGCAATCCAGGACCTCAATTCTAACACAGTCTTAAAAGTTTTTGTATCGGTTGCAAAAAACTTCATAAAACATCAATCTATAAAAACTGGCATCAATCTATAAATACTGGCTTCTTGGACTAAAGTAAACTCTAAGCTTCGCGGAGTGAAGAAATAGACGTGAGCCTCTGGAGATCACTTCCGATGGAATGAAGAGAGCAAACGATCTTATCGTACCTCGAAAATACAAAATTCTCTCACGACTATCTGATGTCCCATTCCACGGTGCATTCCAGCAGCAATCAGCATGTACTGTTGGAATTGAGAATGCAGTTCCGGCTTCAGAGGCAAACACATAGCATTCCCAACCAAATAACGAGAGGCACTTGGTGAAAATTTTTCCAAAGTCCTTAAAATTTGACGTTCCATTCTTATAATGTTATATTTTCAAAAATTCACCAGTGTAATTTGATTGATCATGTTTGTAACTATAGGATTTTCACGATAAAAAGTCATTTTCAGTTACTTCCCTGCTTATCAGAATAAATATTAATTTACCAACAGTTAATACAATTTATCCTCAACAGCCAGGGCAATTTACAGCTAACCGGTTGGCAAAACTTCAAGACGTTGTCAGATCAACTGGTAAAACTCCTTAGTTTGTTTTGACGTTTATTGACATTCGATCATCGTCTAATATTCTAATATTCAAGTTTTTTCGGTGCTTACTTCTTCAAGATTAAAAAAAAACAGTTATTTTCATAACTAGTTATTTAGACATATTTGCAGTGTGTAGTTAATAAAATGTCTAAGCAGCTGAACAGTAAATGTCAGTAGATGGTAACATCTTTGTTAAGCTATTTTAAATGAGAATGCCGAAATGTGGACCCACTTCTCCCGCTTATAAGCTATATCTTATAAGAGAAGTGAGTAATTGTACATATATTATGTATCTAACATCAGATTTACTTTTCTACTTTTCGTCAGGTAAATAAAAAAACTACAGCTTGGCAACATCACAATATTTTGTTTTGCAACGGCATCGTCTTTTTATCGTGAATAAACTATATAATGTAATTGTCGTTTATATTCTTGTTTAGCGCTAATAATCCTAGTGATTGATGCGCATAATATACATATTAAAAAAAGAATCTTTGGAATTTGTAAGTTTGATTTGAGAAAATAAATGCACACTTATCAAATAAATTATTGACAAAAAGGGAATTTCTTACCAAAATGTATCATGGTTTCAACAAACCTAATTGTGATAAATTTTAAAAAAATCATACCAACTAATTAATACGCCAATAATTCTTCTTTCGGAAACTGTTTTAAATTACGTGTGGGCGGACAAAACAATGTGTGCTCGAATCAACGGAATTGCCTAGAAGATATTATATTTCAACTTGAGATACACTAAGTTTAATAAGGGCTGAGGTACCATGAGGGTGGTAAGCGCCTTAAGCGTTCGCTAACGAGAACTTGAAAGGGTTAGTAATGGTCTCGTGATAAAGTCGGCACCTTTGAATTTGTCCTTTTCGTAAATATATTGACTTTTTCACTGGAGGGGGAATGGAAGATTTAAGCTCGAAAAAGTTACATTGATTTTCACATTTTTCATTTCTAGCCCTTAGGTATTGGTCAGGTATCTTATTTGAAACAAAAAGTGATGAAGATTTTTGAATTTCGAATAGACAGAAATTTTATTATACACATGTTTCTTCTAGAAAACTATACACTGTGTTGATAAAGTATCAACAGAATTGATTTTATGCCCAAGAAAACAAACAATAGGAACGCCATTTCAGTGAATTTGTATATTGCTCCATTTGAAAGTATTTTATCACTTATAATTGCAGTAGTAGTAGTAGTAGTAGTTTGTATTTTATCGGGTAAATTTAGGTTGTTTACTGAGAAACTGTTTCCTAGCAATTTGACGAGAATAACTGTCAACTATTAAAAACACGACACGACACGACACGTCAGTTCTTCGAGCAAATTTAGTGATTGGTGAAACTTTGAGTTGAAGAGAAATTTATCTGATAAAAGAAAAGCTCGAGTGTTTTTTGGCAAGATAAATTGACGATAGAATATTGAAATTATAAGTAAGTCGCATTGCGACTCATTGTCATTGTGTAAAAGTGACGTCCGCTTTTTTTTTCCCCTTCGGAGCCGTCCTTTCGCCGGTACCACCTCAGCCTCCTGGGCTTATTGTGGATACTCCTAGTGTTCTGCAAAAACCTATTCAGCCAATCCGTTACCTGTATTAGCTCATACAGGTTCTTAGCTGGTTGATTGTAGAAGTCTTCTGGAGTCATTTGGGTTCTACCATAAAGTTTCTGCCTTCTGTGGTCCAGCGACTCACAGTTGCATAGTATATGCAGAGCTGTTTCGGTATCCTTTTTGCATCTTCTGCATGTAAGGTCTCCGTTGTACAGCCCTATTTTGTTTAGGTGCTCCTTTGTGGGAAAGTGTCCCGTAAGTAGCCCCGTAGTGGTGCGCAGTTTGTTCCTGCTCATTGAGAGCAGTTCTTTCGCTACTTTTTCTGATGTTTCTTTTATGAATTTCTTCCCATGTATTTGCCCAGTCGTATTCTTCCAGTATTTCTTGTGTTGTTCTTTCAACCACCCTTTTAACCATGACCTGGTTAAGCATCTGGGGATGCCCACAGCAGGTTCGGGTCCGTTCATCAGAGTTGACGATCCTACTCTTGCGAGTTCGTCAGCTTTTTCATTGCCTGCGATTCCTTTATGACCTGGTACCCACTCCAGTGTTACACTGTTCCGAGTCGCCAGTCTTCTAAGTTCTTCGCCGCATTCCCATACTAGCCGAGATGTCACCCTATAGCTCTGAAGTGCTTTAAGGGCGGCTTGGCTGTCGCTGTAGATCCTGATCTGCCTGTTGTTGTAGGCTCTCATACTGTTAGCCCTTGCACACGCAAGTATTGCATAAACCTCTGCTTGGAATACAGAGGCGTATTTTCCTAGCGAGACGATTCCTTCATATTTGCTCGTCTTGCTGTATATGCCCGCTCCGGTGCCGAGTTCATTTTTAGATCCGTCTGTATACCAGATCAGTTCATTCGCTCTACTAAGTTGTGGTGCGTTCTCTTCCTCAAGCTCCTTTCGATCTTTGATGACAATCTCGAAGTTCTTGCGAAAGATATATTTGGTAGTCATTTGGTCTGTTGGCATTTTGAAAATGTCATCACCCACCTGCCTTATCTCTGTGTGTCCTCTCCCATGTGCCACATCATGGTCTAGTGCTTTTTCCAGTCGGGTTAGTGCTGCCCTTGCTTCACACATTATGACATAATGTAGTGGAGGAAGGTCTAGCATTGTTTCCAGCGCCGCTGTAGGAGTAGTCCTCATTGCCCCTGTAATGCCAGTGCATGCAAGTCTTTGCACCTTGCTTAGTTTTAGCATAGCAGAGGATTGTCTGGTCTTTGGCAACCATACCAAAGATGCATATGTTATCCTGGGAATGACAACCATTTTGTATAGCCAGTGTACCATGCTGGGTCTTAGTCCCCATTTAATGCCGTAAGTACGTCTGGCAACCATGAAGGTCACCTCCGCTTTCTTCATCACGTGCTGGAGGTGTCGGTTCCAAGTTAAGCCTGGGTCTAGGATAACCCCAAGATATTTTACTTCATCCGACAGTCGTATTGGTTCACCTTGAAGCGTCAGAGGGCCAAGTCCTTCCCTTTTCCTTCTTCTGGTGAACGCAATTATCTGTGTTTTCGAAGGGCTTACTAGATATTGAGGAAGAGTAGTTTTTATCGCGATAAAAAAGGATGCACCTTTTTTATCGATGTCTAAGTGACAATAACATTTCCAGGTATATGACATTTTAACATTGGAGTTTATTTATCGCTGTAAAAGTTAAAGCTAACTTTTGCCGCTGTCAAAGTGACAATTGCACTGTGGCATATGCGATTTTTTATACATGAATTAAATTGTCAATTTTTTCTTAGCACAGTTTATTAACAAAAAATTATCGAAAGTAAGTGAGGTGAGCACTCGCTTTAATATGACACACCTCTCCTTAGGGTGTGCTGTAACTCTGCAGGTTAACACACTGGTTACTGGACCAGTGGTTAAACTATGTTAAACACTATCCAGTAGTTAAGCCTTTTCTCGGTGTAAAAGGAATTGTAGATCAAGGGTCACGAAACCAATAGATTTCAGCTGGCATCAAAAAATGTCATTTTTTCGCTTCCATTATTGTCATTTATATTTGGTAATTTAGTTTTAAACTGTGTGTTTGGAAGTGTTCTTCATATTTGGTCTGGGAAATAGGAGTTGTGTGAAATTGACTTTCATTTTTCCATAATAAATGAAGTAATATTACTTTTGAATTCCTTTATATGATGGGAAAGTTTCCAAGGGATCTGGGAACCATTTCCAGCTCGCACAACTCTCGAAAGTCTCAATCATCTGTGAGCTCTAGTATATCAGCTCTTGCTGCTTCCATTTCCCTCATTTTGTTCATAAAAATTCTCACTAAATGCTGAAGATGACAAATTTATCTTTATATAAACTATTTTTCACTGTTCCTGTGACCTGTTGGAAATTTGGAGCTAATGCTACTGTAGCACCTGCATCTGACGTTGCATCTAGAAGTACCCAGAACTAAAACTTCGCTTGCATCTTCTACACATTAAGTAATATTATTAATTGTACAAACTCTACGATCAATATTCATGTTCGAGATTTATTTCATTTCGTAGTATAATAACACTTTAAATCAGAATACATTTCATTTGAATTTATTGGAAAAATGATCCAGTCTGCAGCTCGTAATTTGCTCCTCGGCCAAAAACTGTCTAATGTCTCGCCTACAGACTCATTATAATACACAGTTTTTCGTCTTCGGTACATGAATAAATATTATACGTATGCAAACAAAAATGTAACATAATATGTTTTTATTTCCTTTTTTCTGATTACGTATCATTCAAAGGAAAAATAAAACGAAACTTATTTCCCACGTCACTAATCACAATCAGCCCTCACACTTTACCTCACATTATCCTTATAAGGCCCTTTTATGATACTAATGAAGTCGTTCAAATAAGTCGCAATATCGATGTAATTTCCTATCCATTCCATTGTTTCTTGTCCGCAAATATCGATAAGAGCGTCACAGCAAGCATTGGCCACCGTAGAAGAGACAGCAAAATCCCATTAACATCAGACTCAATTTGCAGATAACCCCCAGTAAAAGTCTTGATATTTATCGTCGTTATTGTGAAATCGTACATGGATTTCAGTTCTTTTTTAGTTAATTTACTGACATCTTCTTGTCCGTCTTATGTTTCCTGATTTTATACAGCTTTTAGAGAATGGTGGATTTTTAAATAATAATTTATTTACCACGTAGATATATGGGTAATATGATATGAATAATTATGATATTATTGCACGAATATCACGAATAGATTTGGATCCAGAATTTATACTTCTATACTTTGTTCAGCTTTCGCTTCCAATTCTTATCATCAGGGAAATGTAAACAATCCATTGATACTGTACTAGATGGCATTTTCACACAGAAAAAATCAATCAACAATATAGTGCTGACTAAGTTAAAGAACAAGGATGCGTTCGCTGCTGATGTGTCAAATAATAATATTACTGATAGTAAGGTTAGCCTACTTGTGAACTGGATTTCATTATGGAAAATTAATTATGGTTGTACCTTCATAAAATAGTACACAAACCTCGATGGAAAGCGTTGTCACCCCCACTTTTCAAAGGAAAGAAACTCTTTTCATCTTGACATGTAGGTCATCTATTATTCAAAACCACGGAGGCTGGATAATCTCATACGGAAAAATTGGCAAAACCCGTCCTCAAAATCATCTATCTAAACAATTTTGTTTCTTGTTTTTTCACTGCGGCGTCGCCACTGCATCTAAACTTAATTTTTGCAAATAAAAATAGTCAAGCTGTAAACATTACTTATGCTAATAAATAATAAAAATCAAGATTAAGAATTTGAAAGATTGAAATTGTTTTAAATTAAAAATTAGCAGGGTATGCATTGTTGGAAATTATGACAATAGTAGTTGGGAGTGCAGTTGATTTAAAACAAAGGCGTGAGTTGAATTTATGAAAATTAGAGTGTTTTCAGTTACCGGAGGAGATTAAAAATATTCGAGTTATTAAAATTCTAAGATTCTATGCCGAAGATAAATGGTCTTGGCCAAATATATCATATTTTTCCACAAAATTTTTTCATTTCTGTAACCTAACCTCTCTTATTCTCAAATGAGCTAGCAGCCAATCAAATAACATGATGGTGTATGCCAGGGCTAAGTTCGAGAACATCGCACTAGTATGAAATTCACTTATTTTTGTGTCCGAGAACTCTCAAGCGTCTTCTTATTGTGTACTCCCCTACAGTCCGAGAACTCCTTAGAGCGACAATCGAGCGTCGCTCAAATTACACCAGTCTCGACTCGGTTAAAAATCGCACCTGTCAGTTTGGTTTGAATATTTTGTGGTTAGAATTTAGATTGGTATGTAGTATGACTATGAATGCTTATTAAATTTTTAATTTAAAAATAAATTAATTTCCTTCTATTCAAAATTAAAATATTATTAAGCTTATTTGTGGTAGATTGCGTGCCTAAAGGGTTTTTAAAATGTTTCTGTTTCTTGGCGCCAGATTCATTAATGTTAGACCTAGACTAGTTATAATCCTTTAAAGTATAACTGGAATTAACTCTTTCAAAGTAATATTTACACCTTGGATGTGTTCTTTTCCGCGGTTGCAACTTTGACTCAATTTCGAATATTAAAGAGATTTCCATATCATTATCCGACTCGCTGTCGGAAAGTACCTATCCCTTCAAGCAACTGTTTTCCCAATGTAAGCGCAATCAATGCGACACGTTTTTTATTCATATTATCTACTCTACATTTAAAATAGAAAAACTTAAAAGTTGAACAATAATATTTAAAAAAGTATGGTTATAGTTAACAACCACAAGAAGGTAAATCCGTTCGAGAACTTATTCGATGGAGCGTCGCACTACGATCGCCCTTTACCCCCACCAATCAAGTGCAAAATTTCAACCAGTGTGACGTTCTCGAACTCACCCCAGACTTATAATTGGGAGTTATTGTTCTGCTGTCAGATGTTTTTGGTATCTGTCATGACCAGAAATTGGAATATATGGAGTTCGATTTCCTTATAAAGTCTTGAAAAAACGTGTTTAGTGGATATGGAGCTCCTGGGTAAAACGATTCCGGGGATATAAAGTTCTTAGGTGAGACAAGCTCCTGTGAGATACCGTTCCTGTGCACTCCAGAGTACCTCAATATATTTTCAAACCCTAGACAGATGACAATACTGAGGCGTATTCAATTTGAACTTTCAAATATTTTTTTTTTATTGGTGAATCATTTTACCTATTTAATGCACGCCTCAGCGTGTTTAAATCGAACATTTGTTGCTTCCGTTTATTTGGGCTTCAAGAACTTGTGCGTGACGCCTCAGTCGTCACGACTTTTGAGCAAAACGAACACGATTTTTTAGGATCCTCAAAACCACCTGAGACATGTGCCAATGCCAATGAATTTCCTGTGTTGTTAGAAGAACAGTTTTCAATTATAATGTTTTTGATAATAAAATTTTGCATATTTGGTTATTTTTAGTAAGTTTTAAATCGTATTAAATCGTAATCGGCACAATCTTAACCTTTACATAAACGTCAAAACGGACAAACGTCAAATATTTAATGTCCGTGGCTTGAAGCTCATACTTTTCGGTATGTGCTTGAGGGGCAAGGGGAAAGTAAGACTAGGCGTCACGCCCGGTAATAAACGATCGGAATTCAGTCACTACGAGCTGCTACTAGCAGCCAAGAGTAAATAATCAAAAACGCTTTTTATAAAACGCGCGTGTTTTAAAGTTACCGTGGCAACATCAAAACTCGAGAAACGAAGTCTAAATCTATGGTCTAAATCATGTCTAAATGAAATTTTTTTTATTATTGATCTGACAGAAGTAAATTGTAACGTCAAAACTTTTATTCGAACAGTATTTAACAATGTCAAATTAATAAATTAAAATGGAAAGTGACGTTGGTATTGTTTGCAATATTATTATTTCGATTTTTCAAATCTTAGGAAATGGAATTTAAATTAATACTATTGACATTCACAGAACTCAATGAAGTTGAACTTCCATCAAAATACAAATTAGTTTATGTTTTTCTCATTTCCATGACTACGCAAGGTATACATCATATCACGAATTCAACCATTTGACATTTAAGGCGGATTCATGCAACGTTCATTAGCATTACATTTTCATTATATTATAACTACATTTACATTAGAAAAAGTTAATTACTATAGTTTCCTATATGATGTTCATGCAACCACATTATTGAATTTCAATTACACTATTGCATTAAGAAGTTGGTCTACTTTCAACTATACATTATAATTACATTATATTTTTAGTGAAAACCATAGAGAAATATAATAAAATGTCTATGTCTATGGTGAAAACGCTGAAAACCATGAAATCGCATGCGCCAACAATGTTACAGCTGTCATTCCAAGGTCTCCTTCTATTTCGAGCAGCCACTAATACTTTCAAAAGTAGAGAAACTGATATATTCCAACACGTTTTTGCTGAGAGAACCTGATAACTTCCAAATAATTGCAAATAACTGACCTCCTAGCACAACCACAAACGATTCAAATAATATGACGTTTATCAATTGCCAGTTTTGTCAGTTCATAATTAATTCGTTGCATGAACTGGTTTGATTAGGCAGTGATAATGTAATTTAAGTGAAGTTATAATGTAATGAAAATGTAATTATAATGCACGTTGCATGAATCGGCCTTTTTCTTATTCCCATCTATGATTTCCATTTCTTGTTGTTGTAGTAGTTATAGACCAGAATTCATAATTTCAAACTGCACCAATAAAAAAAAATAGCGTAAAGTATTCGTGGATAACTGGTCTTTAAAACACTTGGTCTATTTCGAGCACTTCGGCTTCGCCGTCGTGCACGAAAAATCGCGCGTGTTTTAAAAACCTTAATATCCACTTATACTTTCATATACTATTCTAAGAAATAAAATGGGTTGTGTTCGTTCTTTTTTTATATTAATATCAGTCTGCGTTTTATGTCTAAATTCTACAGGTAACAAAGCTCTGAAGGCTGGCTTTGTTATCTTCAACATTTAGGATCAGAACCTTCAATTTTTGATTCATAAACGCTTTATCCAGAGAGTTGACATTATGTTTCAGTCTCCCTGATTTAAACTGTGGGGGAAAAGTGACTTTCAAATGAGAGTACTGGTGCAATGGCTATGAGTAGCAAGAAAATATTAAATATCCGCTTACTGTATGGAGAGAATATCTTACATTCATGAAATATGTTAATAAAACATCCTTCAATGGTCCTTGAGGAATATAGCCGAAGCTTTTGATTTATAAATAGGTAATTTATACTAATCTACATTCTAGAAATAGTCCCACTCCTCCTTTATGAGTTCATATATCGTTAAAGTTGACGTTTGTGTCCCAAAGGCACACAGAACTAGAGCGTTATTTTTTTCATCCACTCTCAAACAATACAGGTCCGTTACAAAGGAAATAAATGAAAAAATAAATAGAAAATATTATTTATCCAATAAAAGATAATTTATATTCAAATTTAAATATATTTCCACAATCTACATGGAAGTTGATATACTATAATCCATTTTAGTGGAAAGAAGCAAACAATTATCAGTATTCATCACCATCCAGTCTAAAGAAAATTATAGCTCTTTGTAAAAAAGGAGAAAAGTTAATCTGTTTTATATTCACATCTATTGAAATCTGTGAATTTCCATAATTTCTCAATAAATTTTTTATTTATATACATTGATATTGACATAATTCAAAAATTTATTGAACCTGAGTTAAGCCGACCCTGCGAGATTTTAAGGGTTAGTACCTTGTGTGTTGAGATATTGCTGATATTATTTTGATGAATAGGTATGTTAGGGGTTTATCAGAAAGAATTAAAAAAATTGGTAACCAAT